>APFE030654330.1:105983-252604 GCA_000404065.3 Pinus taeda
CGACTCCGACTCCGACTCGGCCGAGCAATGACTCCGACTCTGACTCCGACTCGGTAATGACTCGGCCGACTCGTTTTCAATGACTCGGTCGTTGTAAAAAATACATTAAGGACAATGACTCGGCCGACTCGGTAATGACTCGGCCGACTCAGTAATGACTCGGCCGACTCGGTAATGACTCGGTCGACTCGTTTCCAGTGACCCGGCCGTTTTTTAGCGGACCCGGCCGGGTCGGCCGAGTCAGCAATGACCTGGCCGAGTCATTGAGTGACTCGGCCGACCGTTCCGTTTCAAAGGCCGGGTCAGCAACCAACCGATCGACCCGGAATGACTCGGCCGGGTTGGTTGTGACTCGGCCGGGTTATAAAACACTGCTTGATCATTACGCTGCCCCACTCAAAAATTATTTGTTTCTTTCAAAAAAAATTGCAGCTTATGCAGACAACGTTTTCTACCAACAGAATACGCGTTTTTCAAATGCAGGACACGACGGAAAACCGGCGAATACGTTTTACATTTTACAGGACACGATGAAAAACGTTTTCGACACGTTTAAGGGCCGTTTTCGTGTCCGACACGTAAAATACGGGACACGGGACCTTGGAGGACGTGTCCTGTGACTTAGCTTATATATATATACACATATATATTAACGTTATATATATTTCACGTTATAATTATATATTTTACTTTATACATAAATAACGTTATATATATTTGAATATATATATTGGACGATATATATATCTAATGTTATAATTATATATGTAACGTTATAAACATATTATTTATTTTTAACGCAGACAGTCACCAACTACGGAGAGTCACGTCGATTCTTTTAACTGTTCAGAAAAACTTATAGATTTTTTTTTTTTTGACTGGTCGCTATATGTGATAATCGAGCCAAGCGATCGAGGGATGAGTCACGTTGTTAGGTGGAGAGATGTGCCTGTTGTGGAAACTCGACATTCACCAGGGACATG
Organism: Pinus taeda; assembly: GCA_000404065.3. Classification (NCBI taxonomy): domain Eukaryota; kingdom Viridiplantae; phylum Streptophyta; class Pinopsida; order Pinales; family Pinaceae; genus Pinus; species Pinus taeda. Next base: position 106,967 of record APFE030654330.1, read on the forward strand.
ATGACTGCAAAAAAAACGATTGGCGGAAGGGCTGAAGCGTGTGGCAGACTATTAAGATTGGACAACGGATCGCAGTGGACGGGGTAGGGACACGATGGCTGTAAAAAAAATGACTGGCGAAAGGCTGAAGCGTGTGGTGGGTAAGATTGGACAGCGGATTGGAGAGGACGGGGGTTTTAACGTATGCGCAGGAGCAGTGTGGGGCGTGAGTGAATGCGGGGGCCAAGGAAATTGATGTATAGTGAATTGGGAAGATGAGTGAGCCTAGTATGATAGGCACAGTGAGCTGTGTAGCTATCTGCCAAGAAAAGAACCTCTCTGATACCAGATGAAGTGAAAACTTCTTGATGACAGAAATATATGTATAAATATTCTATTAAAAAGATGAATTGACAGATTATGATTGTTTACAATGGGGTTCCTGGCTTATATACCGCCATGGGCACCCTTTGGGAAAGGGCATGATCTTATGATCGTGCCCTTTCATCTAATTAAACCTAAAATTAACTAATTTTTTACATAACAGTCCTTTTAGGACTATTCTTATCTTGGATTCTGAATACTCGAAGAATATCAGTCCCCTTCGACCACTCTTGTCTTGGATACCTGTCCAATCCTCAAAGACTGTCCATCCATTTCCTATCCTCAAGGAAATCACAGATGCTTGTCCAATCCGCCATTCTCCATTCTCCCTCCATGGCCTTCACTTAGACTTACAACTGTTAGTCTTGGTCAAGTGCATGACACATGAAGAAGAGAATACAAATGTGATGTCCATCATCACTCCCTCTCAACCAGAGAGGATATCAAGAAACCCTTCCAATGAGGTCAGAGATCAACCAAGTCAACAAAGGTCACTTCTTCAACCAGCTTCCAGCTTCAACTTCAGCCCCTAGATTTGGCCCTGCAAATTCGACCTTGCAATCTTCGGCCCTGTAGAAGCTGCAGAAACATTATTTATGGTATGTGTCAATTCTTCAAGAAGTCTTCCTTCAACCAAGCCAAAGTTCCAAAGTCAAACTAGAACAAATCAAAGAATTCAGCTCTCCTGCAACTTGGATCTGCAATTTAGCCTCCAACAATTCGGACCTGCAATTCTCAGCCTTCCTTGAAGCTACAAAAACCCTAATCTTCTCACGTGTGAGAGAATAAAACCCAAAAACAAATTTTCTAGACTTTTTCTTGCTTCCTTGATCTTCACTCTAGCTTCCTTGATCTTCCCAGCTTCAGATCGAACTTCTTGAGAGATCGAATTGGTGAGAAAATGAGGTCGATGCTGCCTGTACTTTTAGCCTTTCCATGAAGTCGAAAAGCTCTTCTAGGCTGACTTGTGGCTATTAGGGCTGACTTGTGCTTGGAGGTTTCTAGGACTTTCTAGACTAAAAAATAATATCTTTCACATGTTACAACTTGCACAATAGGGTTTTATACAAATGTTTTGACTCAAGAAAAATATTCTTTTTGACATGACAAACCCTAGAAGCATGAAGAACATGATTAACCTAGAAGACCATCAAAATTGAGCATGAAACCCATGCCTAAAATAATATTTTTCTTTCTTGTTTCTCTTGTAACATAAGATATACATAATTATTTGAGTACATTGACAATTATGAAGACCTAAACTACTTACATTTTCCAACAGTTTTCTGTTTTTCAGAAAGATGCAGCTCACTGGGATCCTGTGTATCATTCTGAGCTCCTTGCTGTTCTTGTAGCTATGAGCAAAACACATTTCCTTGTATTCTGTATATTTTGTAAAATAATGTATCTCTCATTTTCCTAAAAAATTCACAACTCAATAATATATGACAGCCAAGATCTTTTTTCCCCTAAAAAAGAGTGCAGTCTTTCACACCTCCTTTGTTAATGTACTAGTCTAGATAGCATTCTAGTCTTCCACATGGAACTGATGAGGTCAATCTCCTATTCAAATAATTTGCAGATATATAACTTTAGAATTCATCCACAGGTGTTTATTTAATTGTGTTTACCCAATTCTGATTGTTTATTTGCTATAAATCACTGCAACAGCTAGGAGGGGCATCATGATTTCAATGCGTGTATCTGTTTGTCTATATTATTAAATTTTCAATTAATGCTGTGGCATGCTTTAGGTGGGCGGCTGCTACAGGACAAGTTACATTAGAAGGACTGGTTCTTCCAGCAGTTCTTTATTTTTGGCAAATCCCACATTTCATGGCCCTTGCATATTTATGCCGCAATGATTATGCTGCTGGAGGGTATGTGGATTAGTTGCTAGCCTCTGGAAGTTAGTCTTCTGTTTAGTAATTGCTTCACTTTTGCTGTTATGGCTGGTTGATATTGAGCCATTCTTTGCTTGTACTTTGTGCAGATTCAAAATGCTCTCGCTACTGGATAGCACAGGGGTGAAAACATCACTTGTTGCTCTTCGAAACTGCATCTATCTTCTTCCAGCGGGTTTTGTTGCATATCACTGTAAGTTCAGTGAAGTGAGATTACCTTCTATACTCTGATAGTCTTACTTCAGTTGCCTCCAATATATATTCATATCTGTTTTAGGTTTTTAGACCTTATGGATGTTATTTCTGAAGATTTCTGTGATGTTTTCCCTTGTTTGATTTGGTGTTAGAAAATTCCTTCTTTAAGATGTTTGCTACTGTCTGTTATACTCGTCAGTAAAGGATCACAAATTTCTCAATTAGGAGCCAAAAGTCTTATCTATAGAATGATATCCATTCTGAGGCTGTATAACTGCAAAAGACATGCAACTTGCCCCATATTGACTAAGCTTTCATCACTTGACATCAGGGAATATCACATCAGCATGGTTTGGGCTAGAGACAGCATTGCTAACTTCAGGCATGGGTGCAGCTGCATTGCTATTTTATTTCAATCGAAATACAAAAAATGCTCGGAGGCTTTTCTATGCTAGCATTTTGTATCTCCCATTGTTGATGATTGGAATGCTTTTTCATCGCTTTCCCCACACACAGCTTGATGGGGCTACAACTAATCTGGGTGAAAGTGACAACATGGCCGTTGAAAATGCTGAAATGGTTGATAGTGAAAGAAGTGAAGGTAGAAATGTATGGAGGAAATATCCTCGTGATCGTTCATCACGACCGCCTGTTGCTTATGCTTCTGCAGCACCATTTCCATTCTTACCTGTACCTGTATTTTCCTCAGCTGATTGATAAGCTAAGGCAGCTGGTTTTGAATGAGACATAACAGAGATTTGGGAGCTTTCATTGAGTTTGCCAACGTATCTGCCCATTGTCAGTACAACATGTTAGGTTTCTGTCAACTTGGAAGTATGAAAATTACAGGTTACATGCATTATATTTTTATTGAGATACCTTCTAAAGTTCCTCCGATAAAGAGGCAAGAATAATAGATTCACAATCTATCTTTAGTGCCTTGAGGTTTTACTGGAACTCTGTGTAAGAATCTGTTGAACTTGAAGTAATAATCTAATTGAGTTTCACAGCCTAGCCAGTCGTCAAATCCATCTATGGGAAGGGGCCCCATTCCATGCAGAGATTTGACTGCTTGGTTATGAAAGTGTACATACCCTACCCCTGTCTGGATAACATATTCTGAATGTCTGGAGCTTGTACTGGAAACTGTGAGAGTGAGTTCACAGCCTAGCCAGAATGGGAAGGAATCCCATTCCTGCAGTGATTTGACTGCTTAAATTATGGAAGTGTACATACCCTAACCGTATCTGGATAATATAGTTTGAATGTCTGGAGCTTGTACTGGAAACTGTGTAAGAGTCTGTTTGAGTATTTGCCTTCGGTTTCTTAATCAAATAATCTCCTTTAGTTGACATATGTTGCTAGGGAATATTGAACAAAATGTATGTTTTTCGAAGAATACATTTAAGCATTCAAATGCTAAATTGACTAACTTTAGTGTTGCAGAACACCCATTGGTAGATTCATGTATGATTTTTTGTTATTGAGTTTTTCCCTAAGTCACTTGACACTTGGATTCAAAATTCGTAGGATACGGAGATTCAAGTGTCGGATTCGGACACGTTGAACCCCCAAAACTGGACACGTAGGATTATTTTTATATGTATATATATGTGTGTGTGTGTGTGTGTTAAAAATTAGATATCTCTTACACAAATTCTCATTAATGATACAAATTCATTGATTTCAAACATAGATCTTCATCTAGATGTTAGTTTTACTGTTTACAAAGTTAGTAACATTATAGCATGCATAGTATATACACAATTCAAATATCTGCATAAACCTTCACAAACCCCATAAACCCTCATAAACCCTCACTCATAAACTCCATAAACCCTCACTTTTTTGGGATTCGAATCCCAAAATTAGGACACGACCGAGATTCAATGGTGTCCTGTTAGGACATGTGGTGTCCCATTTTAGGATTCGAATTCCCATCGAATTGTGTTGGATTCGTGGGATTCGAACACGTGGCCTGTTTTGGACGAATCCGGTTTCATAGGTTTTTCCTTTTCCAGGGAAAAAATTTAAGACATAATATTACACTACTTAATATCGGTACACTCTTTTACGGAAGATCCATGTATCTTGAAGCGAACAAAGTTCGTTATCAGGTTAAATACTCCAAAAGACTTGGAATATAAATATATCCATGAGGATATAAATATTATATATTAAATGTATGAATAAGATGATACAAATGAGAGTGAGAGGGCTGCTTATATACTATGTAGGTGTTTTTTCATGGAGAATCATGTCTCATTTAGACATGACTCTTCAACCTAATTACTAATTAACTAATCATTATTAATTATTATCATTTACATTATTTCCTATATATTTATTCATAACATGACTCTTCAACCTAATTAACTAATCATTATTAATTATTATCATTTACATTATTTCCTATATATTTATTCATAACATTGCCTTCCTCCTCAAAATGTTGCCTTCAAATCTTGTCGATGAAAAAGGCTTGATCTCTTTTTCGGTTTCGAATGCCTTCTCGTCTCGGAACAATCATCTTTGTCGATACAAGTTGATATGATCTAGTGTTTTAAAAACCGACCGTTTCAACTCCGATTTGGCCAAGTTGGTCCGAGTCATAGCCCAACCTGGTTGACTCGGCCTTTGAACCCGACCGGCTGGCCGGGTTGTTACAGAGGTGGCCAAGTTGGCTAACGACTCAACCGGCTTAGTAACAACCTGGCCAGCGCGACCGAGTCCGAGCCAACTCGGTAACAACAGCCGATCAAGTCACTTCAGCGACATTTTTTTTTTGAAATTTCGTTTTTGGGGACTCCTTGGGCTTCCCTGTCTGACTCATGGATTTGTCTGACTCATGGATTTCCCTGTCTGACTCTCATCCCTAGTATTGATATGCTATTCATGGTAATGTTAAATTCTTAAAGTAAAAGTGACATTCTCCTTAATCTTCATTTTCATCCTTTTACTTAAATTTTTATCATTACCATGAAATGACTCAGGATGTTTGAGAGTGGTTCCGACCTCATTGGATTTCATATGGAGAAAATAGAATTTTAGATTTCATTCAAAATCTAGCAGACTTATCAGTTTTTCAGGATTTCAGGATTGGGGGATTGCAATGTTTCCATTGAATTTTGTCATGTATTAGGGTATGGAACTTGTATTTAATCAAGAGCACCAATCCCTCTATGTACCTTGATGTTAGTGACATTGGTTGTCAAACTCCTCCGGGATTCGCTCCCAAACTGGGAGCTTCTAAAAATGTCGCTCTCGCTCTCGTTCTCGCTCCTGCTCCCCGCTTTCGCTCCCGCTCTCAAGTAACACTGAGCTAGATGATGTTGGCAACTCTAGCAGTAGCCAATAGTACTGGTCACAAACTTTTGTTGTAGAGGCCATTTCTAGCCTCCTTGGTTATGTGTTTTTGTTTCGATCTCTATATCATCATCGTGTATGTATTGGACAGTGCACTGGGCGCCATTTTGATATAATGGATATATTCATGAGCCTACATTGATCATATGTTGTCTTTTATCTATATTCTAATGCTGTGTGTTTGGAAACATGAATGAAAATCTTTAAAATTATGTGTTTTTATAAAAAATAAATATTTAATGTATTTTTTACAATGACCAAGTCATTGAAATTGAGCTGGTCGAGTCGATACCGAGTCAGAGTCAACCCTCGGCCGAGTCGGAGTTGGAGTTGGAGTTTTAAAACATTGATATGATCTTCAAAGTGACAAACAAAACTATCACACTGACAAGGGATCAGACCATCCTAGATTAATCTTCCTTAGAATATTCTGATCACTGGAATTTTGTAACGAATTGTCATCATGGGATTGGATTGAGGTTGCATCAATATTCTTTGGAACATCAGTTTGTTGTTTCTATTCTGAATGGTCCTGATACGTAGCACGTGTGAGTTGTCTACTCTCATGATTCAGATGTTGATAGGGAATTTTTTTGGTTTGATTTTCCCTTATTAAGTATGGAAATCTGTTTATTTACTTCAAGTGACGATGTTGTTGAGTTGGTTGCATAACCTTCACTTGGGGTGTTTATCATCTGAACTACACATTTAAGGGAGTCTTTTCTTCAACTATTTGCATTCCTCTCTAGTTATGATATTCATTGGATCGTTATTTGTTCCCTTATCTTCAACTTGGACTATTACGAGTGGAGTAAATTGTTCTAACTTGTCTTTTAATGCTTTTTTATCATCCTTAAGTTTCTTAATTTGAGTGAGTAGACTTTGATGATGGTTTCTCAGACAAAAGTTCTTTGGTTTTTGATTCAACCTTATTTCCAATGTTTTGATTTTTAAGTTTTTATGTTTTTTAGATCTCTGATTTGATCTATTTTTTTTTTTTGTTTTTTAATTTTATTTTATCAAAGGTTCTTTAAACGTAAAGTTTCTTTTTCTTGTTTTGATAAGTGCTTCTTGAGTTCTTTCTTTGTGACTTTAGTCTTTTTCACTTGTACAAGTAATTTTTCGACGTGGTCCTTGAGGCGAGAGATTTCTTCATCCTTTTCCATTACTTCCTTGTAATGCGTATCCATAAGATTTTTATGTTCTTGTAGTAATGCTTTCTTGTTTTGCCAAAGTTTGGTTATTTTGTTTTTCTCTTTATCTTCCAACTACAATTTCTTGGTACACTAGATTACATTGTTTTGTAATAGTGATGATGGGCTTTCAACTTGCAATGTGGATTCTGTTTTTTTCATTTCCTTATTAAAATTAGGAGGTCTTTGCTTATATATTTCCATTAATTATTTTATATATCTTGCTATTGATTGTTTTTGTGCATCCCTTAGAGATTCGACTAAGGTAAAAGTTTTGTAACATTTCGTGTAGATGACATTTTGATTTCTAAATGGCTCTTGACAATTAGAATATCCCTCTGAACAAAACATATATTACATCATCCTTTTGTATTTTCTTCACTTATTTTATCTCCCTTTTTTGGAATTAATTTTTATTGTTGATGATTGGAATGCTTTTTCATCGCTTTCCCCACACACAGCTTGATGGGGCTACAACTAATCTGGGTGAAAGTGACAACATGGCCGTTGAAAATGCTGAATTGGTTGATAGTGAAAGAATTGAAAACAGAAATGTATGGAGGAAATATCCTCGTGATCGTTCATCACGACCGCCTGTTGCTTATGCTTCTGCAACACCATTTCCATTCTTTCCTGTACCTGTATTTTCCTCAGCTGATTGATAAGCTAAGGCAACTGGTTTTGAATGAGACATAACAGAGATTTGGGAGCTTTCATTGAGTTTGCCAACGTATCTGCCCATTGCCAATACAACATGTTAGGTTTCTATCAACTTGGAAGTATGAAAATTGCAGGTTACATGCATTATATTTTTATTGAGATACCTTCTAAAGTTCCTCCGATAAAGAGGCAAGAATAATAGATTCACAATCTATCTTTAGTGCCTTGAGGTTTTACTGGAACTCTGTGTAAGAATCTGTTGAACTTGAAGTAATAATCTAATTGAGTTTCACAGCCTAGCCAGTCATCAAATCCATCTATGGGAAGGGGTCCCATTCCATGCAGAGATTTGATTGCTTGGTTATGAAAGTGTACATACCCTACCCCTGTCTGGATAACATATTCTGAATGTCTGGAGCTTGTACTGGAAACTGTGAGAGTGAGTTCACAACCTAGCCAGAATGGGAAGGGACCCCATTCCTGCAGTGATTTGACTGCTTAAATTATGGAAGTGTACATACCCTAACCGTATCTGGATAATATAGTTTGAATGTCCGGAGCTTGTACTGGAAACTGTGTAAGAGTCTGTTTGAGTATTTGCCTTCTGTTTCTTAATCAAATAATCTCCTTTAGTTGACATAAGTTGCTAGGGAATATTGAACAAAATGTATGTTTTTCGAAGAATACATTTAAGCATTCAAATGCTAAATTGACTAACTTTAGTGTTGCAGAACACCCATTGGTAGATTCATGTATGATTTTTTGTTATTGAGTTTTTCCCTAAGTCACTTGACACGGGGATTCAAAATTCGTAGGATACAAAGATTCAAGTGTCGGATTCGGACACGTTGAACCCCCGAAACTGGACACGTAGGATTATTTTTATATGTATATATGTGTGTGTGTGTGTGTGTTAAAAATTAGATATCTCTTACACAAATTCTCATTAATGATACAAATTCATTGATTTCAAACATAGATCTTCATCTAGATGTTAGTTTTACTGTTTACAAAGTTAGTAACATTATAGCATGCATAGTATATACAAAATTCAAATATATACATAAACCTTCACAAACCCCATAAACCCTCATAAACCCTCACTCATAAACTCCATAAACCCTCACTTTTTTGGGATTCGAATCCCAAAATTAGGACACGACTGAGATTCAATGGTGTCCTGTTAGGACATGTGGTGTCCCATTTTAGGATTCGAATTCCCATCGAATCGTGCTGGATTCGTCGGATTCGGACACATGGCCTGTTTTGGACGAATCCGGTTTCATAGGTTTTTCCTTTTCCAAGAAAAAAATTTAAGACAAATTTTGTGCATAACATTACACTACTTAATATCGGTACACTCTTTTACGGAAGATCCATGTATCCTGAAGCGAACAAAGTTCGTTATCAGGTTAAATACTCCAAAAGACTTGGAATATAAATATATCTATGAGGATACAAATATTATATATTAAATGTATGAATAAGATGATACAAATGAGAGTGAGAGGGCTGCTTATATACTATGTAGGTGTTTTTTCATGGAGAATCATGTCTCATTTAGACATGACTCTTCAACCTAATTACTATGACTCTTCAACCTAATTACTAATTAACTAATCATTATTAATTATTATCATTTACATTATTTCCTATATATTTATTCATAACATTGCCTTCCTCTTCAAAATGCTGCCTTCAAAGCTTGTCGATGAAAAATCTTGATCTCTTTTTCGGTTTCAAATGCCTTCCCATCTCGGAACAATCATCTTTCTCGATACAAGTTGATATGATTTAGTGTTTTAAAAACCGACCGTTTCGACTCCGATTCGGCCAAGTTGGTCCGAGTCATAGCCCAACTTGGTCGACTTGGCCTTTGAACCGGACCGGTTGGCCGGGTTGTTACCGAGCTGGCCAAGTTGGCTAACGACTCGACCGGCTCAGTAACAACCTGGCCAGCGCGACCGAGTCCGAGCCAACTCGGCCGACTCGGTAACAGCAGCCGGTCAAGTCACTTCAACGACATTTTTTTTTGAAATTTCGTTTTTGGGGACTCCTTGGGCTTCCCTGTCTGACTCATGGATTTCCCTATCTGACTCTCATCCTTAGTATTGATATGCTATTCATGGTAATGTTAAATTCTTAAAGTAAAAGTGACATTCTCCTTAATCTTCATTTTCATCCTTTTACTTAAATTTTTATCATTACCATGAAATGACTCAGGATGTTTGAGAGTGGTTCCGGCCTCATTGGATTTCATATGGAGAAAATAGAATTTAGATTTCTATTCAAATTCTAGCAGACTTATCAGTTTTTCAGGATTTCAGGATTGGGGGATTGCAATGTTTCCATTGAATTTTGTCATGTATTAGGGTATGGAACTCGTATTTAATCAAGAGCACCAATCCCTCTATGTACCCTTGATGTTAGTGACATTGGTTGTCGAACTCCTCCGGGATTCGCTCCCAAACTGGGAGCTTCTAAAATGTCGCTCTCGCTCTCGTTCTCGCTCCTGCTCCCCGCTCCCAAGTAACACTGAGCCAGATGATGTTGGCAACTCTAGTAGTAGCCAGTAGTACTGGTCACAAACTTTTGTTGTAGAGGCCATTTCTAGCCTCCTTGGTTATGTGTTTTTGTTTCGATCTCTATATCATCATCGTGTATGTATTGGACAGTGCACTGGGCGCCATTTTGATATAATGGATATATTCATGAGAGCCTACTTTGATCATATGTTGTCTTTTTATCTATATTCTAATGCTGTGTGTTTGGAAACATGAATGAAAATCTTTTAAAATTATGTGTTTTTATAAAAAATAAATATTTAATGTATTTTTTACAATGACCGAGTCATTGAAATCGAGCTGGTCGAGTCGATACCGAGTCAGAGTCAACCCTCGGCCGAGTCGGAGTTGGAGTTGGAGTTTTAAAACATTGATATGATCTTCAAAGTGACAAACAAAACTATCACACTGAGAAGGGATCAGACCATCCTAGATTAATCTTCCTTAGAATATTCTGATCACTGGAATTTTGTAACGGATCGTCATCATAGGATTGGATTGAGGTTGCATCAATATTCTTTGGAACATCAGTTTGTTGTTTCTATTCTGAATGATCCTGATACGTAGCACGGGTGAGTTGTCTACTCTCATGATTCAGATGTTGATAGGGAATTTTTTTGGTTTGATTTTCCCTTATTAAGTATGGAAATCTGTTTATTTACTTCAAGTGACGATGTTGTTGAGTTGGTTGCATAACCTTCACTTGGGGTGTTTATCATCTGAACTACAACATTTAAGGGAGTCTTTTCTTCAACTATTTTGCATTCCTCTCTAGTTATGATATTCATTGGATCGTTATTTGTTCCCTTATCTTCAACTTGGACTATTACGAGTGGAGTAAATTGTTCTAACTTGTCTTTTAATGCTTTCTTATCATCCTTAAGTTTCTTAATTTGAGTGAGTAGACTTTGATTATGGTTTCTCAGACAAAAGTTCTTTGGTTTTTGATTCAACCTTATTTCCAATGTTTTGATTTTTAAGTTTTTATGTTTTTTAGATCTCTGATTTGTTCTAATAATTTTTTTATTTTTTATTTTTTTATTATCAAAGTTCTTTAAACGTAAAGTTTCTTCTTCTTCTTTTGATAAGTGCTTCTTGAGTTCTTTCTTTGTGACTTTAGTCTTTTTCACTTGTACAAGTAATTTTTCGACGTGGTCCTTGAGGCGAGAGATTTCTTCATCCTTTTCTATTACTTCCTTGTAATGCGTATCCATAAGATTTTTATGTTCTTGTAGTAATGCTTTCTTGTTTTGATAAATTTTGGTTATTTTGTTTTTCTCTTTATCTTCCAACTACAATTTCTTGGTAAACTAGATTACATCGTTTTGTAAGAGTGATGATGGGCTTTCAACTTGCAATGTGGATTCTATTTTTTTCATTTCCTTATTAAAATTAGGAGGTCTTTGCTTATATATTTCCATTAATTATTTTATATATCTTGCTATTGATTGCTTTTGTGCATCACTTAGAGAGATTCAACTAAGGTAAAAGTTTTGTAACATTTCGTGTAGATGACATTTTGATTTCTAAATGGCTCTTGACAATTAGAATATCCCTCTGAACAAAACATATATTACATCATCCTTTTGTATTTTCTTCACTTATTTTATCTCCCTTTTTTTGAATTAATTTTTATTGTTATTCCTTTTTTTTCACTTTTTTAATATTTTATTTTATTTTTTCTTTCTGAAATATTTTTTTTTTAATTAAATCAATTAATTAATACACTATTATTATGTAACTATATAACTCTCCTTATATAATTAAGCTACGTAACTCTAAATGGCCTATGTAATTATTTGCGACTTTCTGTAACCATGCCCTTCGACAGAGACAACGTTTGGTTGTCTTTTTTTTTTGTTATTGTGCAATTTGTTGATACGTTGGTTGACAACAATGTAGACAGGTGTGAATGGTCAATGCTGACAGGGATCGGAGGAGGACATCAGTCAGACAACACACACAACCAACGACTTGCAGACGGGCACGAGAACTGTAGCGGAGGTGGCAGCGATGGGTGTGGAGTTGGAGACGTGGGGAGAGGCATCGAGTTGGAGCACTGCAGGGAAGGTGCTTAGGACAGGGGACGAGTGACAGGACGAGCATGGACAGTGTTTTTGAGTTATCAACGACAAAGTGGTGCTTGGTATCTACATGGATGAATAAACACCAACTAGTATGGTTTTAGTGACTCGCTCGATTCTTGATGTTCATGATACAGAGAATAAAGACATTTGTTCTTTTTGCTAGGTTTTTTCTGAACTTTACAATGTAGATCACAACGGCTTGAAAATCTTTAACGAGGCGTGTCGTGGTAGAGCAGGGGCTTACAACGGCTAGGGGAGTCTTTCCGTTTTTTTTTAATATATATTTTAACTAAATGTAATTTAATTCTATTATTATTATTATTATTATTTTTAACCTCTTTTTTTTAATATTTTTTGTTTTTCTTTTTTCAATATTTATTATTATTTATTATTTTTAAATTTATCTATATGGCCAAAAACCTGATACTCCGATTGTAACGAAATTCTGATTGTAACGAAATGCTTGAATTGTGACAACAATAAAGCTTACAAAGGGTCGATGGCCAAGGGCTTATATCAAAGAGCGCGGTTCTGTGCAGCGGCCAAAGGATCGAATTGCTCTGATACCAAACGAAGCGAACAAAGTTCTTTCTCAGGTTAAATACTCCAAAAGACTTGGAATATAAAGATATCCATGAGGATACAAATATTATATATTAAATGTATGAATAAGATGATACAAATGAGAGTGAGAGGTCTTCTTATATACTATGCAGGTGCCTCTTCATGGAGAGTCATGTCTCATTTAGACATGACTCTTCAACCTAATTACTAATGAACTAATCATTATTAATTATTATCATTTACATTATTTCCTATATATTTATTCATAACATTAACATATCCCATGCCTAACTTGAAGGGATTGAACGTAAAAAATCTAGGCATTTGGTATGATACTATTCTTATAAATGAATACTGTTACTATTCACTGGGATTGTTTCGAGAGACGCGATGATCCACAATAATAAAAAAAAATCATTGGACTGAGAGAAGTGTGTGCTTACTAGCATTCTTTAGTATAGAGTTGTGGGATATGTGTAATGTATGAGCCTAACACTAACCTGATAGGTGTCATAATTAGGTCCAATATAATATTGAGAAAAAACCAATTTAATAAAAAAATATGGTATATAAAACATAAAATTTAAGAAAAGAATGCTAAGCATGAATTAATACACACACACACACACAACATCATATATTCATCTCAAGATCTTCTAAATACAGATATTTGCATCTCAATTTCGTTTTGACGTGACAACAAATTTCCAAGCGATAGTGAGAACATGGATGTTTAATAAGCATGGAGTCGGATTTGGGCCCTGAGCTTTGTCAGTTCAAAATCAAATTATTGCAGCTAAAGCAAGTATGAATTTTGAAATAGCTAGAGATCAACTATTACAAAAAGCTACAAGTAGAGACAACCATTAAGACATGTCCTGGGTGTTCATAAGACAATTTAGATCATCTTCCTTGTGTTAAAACCCAAGATAGGAGGTTTAATTGGATATTTCTAGTGCTATTTATGATAATTTGGCTTTTTTGCCTTGCCTCGAACTTTATTTCCCTGGCTCCATGTTTCCTCTTGTTTGGCATCCTAAGTTCATTGCTTGTCATATTTGTATCATCTCTTAAAAGTTAAAATGCAGGATCTGTCAGATCAGTAGCTGTATGTCTTTGTGGGTGGAATTAGCCAACTACATGCGAAGATTGCTTTGGGGTCTAATGAAAATTTGGGACAATTTGTTTCCGTTCTTAGTAGTTTCCTTGAAAGAATGAATCTGTCGAGTTTCCATGCCCCCTATTTGAACTGGATAATGACAAATCATGCATGATATATCGCATAAATAGATGTCGTGGTCTTTTTTCGCTCTAATTTATGGAGGGAGATAGAAACTGGAGAACAATTTTCTTATTAAAGCTTGATAATTTGTCTATTTGTTAAGCTTTTGTAATGAACTTTGCTTTGGAATTCGATGAAAGGAGGGCCATATTTTGATCATATTTTGTTGATGGCCATATGTTTTTTTTTCTCTGTGTTTCACGGACTCCAGAATTTTGTGACTGCTATGTGCACAAAATATTTGTATCATGCAGATCCACCCGAAGGGATCACTTCTTGCCAACTCAACCACGGAGCCTGACCTTGAAAGTGTTGAGAGAATTGAACCCATGACCTTTCAATAGCAAATGTGCTTTAATAATGGGGATTTGATCAATTTATCCAACCCTTGGGGCTTTTGATGGCCATATATTACAATTGTTTTATGGAGGATTTTGAAGCTACTTGTTGAGGATGCATTTTTATTAGTTACCAGAACCAAACCAATCATTGAACCAACTAACCATAGAAATTGGACTGGAACCAGACAAACAGAAACAAAGTTGGACGAAAATGCCAGTTGACCAAAAAATAAATAAAATATTCAAATTTTGAAAAAAAAAATTCATGTGCATCCATGTGTTCTTATGTATATAGCAAGGGTGTATATAGTCAAAATAGCACCAAGTACAGTCCATATTTGAATAAATCAACAAAGAGGTTTGAAATGGCCTCTAGAATCCAAAAATAAGCATATATCTATAATCTAGATTCAAGCCTCTTCAATCTAATCATATGAGCGAATCATTTAAATCTCATAATCTACACCCTCAACATGACTAGAATAAAAAATGAGATTTTGTTTTGATTCTCTTGGTCCTGAATAAACCTGCTTGAGGACAATGTTTAGATCCTCTAGTTGTAGAAGTGGGTCCAAGTTCATCCAAGTAAGGTCGCCATGGTCAAATGTTGCTTGTGAAGTCTCCACAACCCACCTTTTTGAGAGATCAAATTTATTGGACACACACAAAAGCTTTTATATAAAATTTGAGTTACAAGTGGTCCCCATCACTGTCTGTATGATTTCGTATGGAAGTGGCTTATCTTGGCATTTATGGCCGGTCAATATGGACCTTGCCATTTCTGGTTTGAATCCTTGAATTGGACCAGTATGGCCCTTGGACAAGACAACAAATTCCATTTTAACTTGAGTTTTGAATTTATTTAAATTCTTATACAATGTGTAATTTTACACAGTTTATTTTAACATGAGTTTTGAATATAATTAAATTCTTATACAATGTGTAATTTTACATAGTTTATTTTCACTTTCATATGATTTTCTTGCATCTTTGGTTTATCTTTTTATTCATGTTTGGAGTCATTTGTTAAGTGTAGAAGTAAGTTGGTCTTCTTCTGCAGTCTTTTGTGGTTATTTTTAGACATGTAGCAAGTGAAACTAAGCGGTCTACCAGATAATCACTTTTGTGAGATTAAATTTTAGGCAAATGTTGTTGGCCTAGGTGGAAAACAATGCAATTTAGCAATTGATGCTGAGAATTCAACATATGGACATTATGAAAATTGAATTAACTAGGCTCGGTCTTCATAAATGTAATTTTGATCTTTGTACTTGTAAAATAAAAGAATTATTATTTTTGTTATTATCAAGAATGGGTTTCTTGCCCATTTGATAGGTCAAGCACATGTTTAAGTGCTTCTAGGAAATTCAAAAAGTCAATGTAATTATTGAAGACCCATGTGGTCCTGTTACACTATGTAAACATATGTATTAGAGTCAAAGAAATATGTTTAGGGTGATCCTCCAAAGCAAAGACAAGTCTCCTCTTCAAATCAGCGTAAAGAAATGATTTTTTTGGTGCACCTAAAGTCAAGTCAGCGTCACTTTCTCAAGTCGGCCCAAAAGGAAGGACAAAATTCTATATATAAGGCCATTTGACCTCACAATTAGACCATCAAGTGATCTCTGAAATCAGCGAAGAAGAGAGGCAAGAAAGAGGTGCGAAAAAGGAGTGAAAAGGTGCTTCTAGGGTAGTTAAGAAGGAAAAGGAGAAAGCGAGTTTGGGAGGATTGTTTTTAGGGCTTGATTATGTCACACATGTGAAGAAAGGAGGGTTGTTCTGCAATCACATCATATCCACAAGGGAAACAACTTAAGAGAGTTCGTTTGGGCCAGTAAGAGACCCCACATAAGCCTCCATCTCAAGCGAAGGAGGTCCCACATATAGCAAAGGAAGGGAGCAAGTAAAAGGGTCTATCTCCAACCGTAGGTTAGCCACATATGCGAAGAAATCAGGTTAGTAGTAGGGTTAAGAGGGTCAATGATCCGAATTGGATCCTAAAAACTCTCTAAGTTTTCATAAACTTGTTCAAATTATGCCAAACAGATTCAAGTCTTAGAAATATCAAGCTATCAGAAGGAATCCTCGTGACAGTGGCAATTGTGATCAGCGCAGAGCAACGAGGACCCTCGGTCGAGCGAGCAGACAGTTGACCCATGGTAACACGCGCTGGCCCAAATTGGCAAAATCAGAGGTTAATTCAAGAAACGAGGGTGGTTTCTGATACGCGATTAGTGCTAAAGCGTTAATAGCGTATTGCAGGGCATCCCCCTTAGTGAAGGAAAGCCCCAAAGTGCTCGGACCCGAAATGGCTATGAAATGCGGAAAAGTAATAAATTTGGTTTCGTGGATTCCACAAAACCGGAAGGATATCGGAAGGCCTCGAGGCGGTAAGCAGTTTTGACCGAGTCCTGCCCGATGCCACACACTGAGTGACATGCGTCCGACGGAAGAGAGAGAAAACTGCTCACATTGGACGGGTAAACGTCATGCTACTTAGCCGCCCAATATGAACGACAACCATAGGATCTGGGGGACTTAGATCCATGGCGGATGTGCGTCCTGATAAATGACCAGATTTGACGAAGTTGTAAAGCAAGATTACATGGGATTTGAAGTCCGACGTGGATGACAAGTTGGCAGAAGATTCGTGTTTTGCGGGCATCTTGGAGCAAACAGAAATAACGACCGTTCAAATGTGTCCAAGGAACCTGATGCACTCAATTGTTACAGAATAGGTGGCCACCTCCCTGTGAAGCATTACACAGTGATGATGACGTAGAATAGGGGAGTTCGAATGGACAAAGGCAGGCAAACCAGAACGCCAGGAAGCGGAAACGAACCGACAGAAAGTAGACTAGCTTTAAAGCCATGAACTGACAGAAGCAGACACACAAAGAGGAGTTAGTTAGACGCAGAAATCTAAGAGTAGAGAACAGAGAGAAGAAGCCGAGCTGACCTGAAGGCTGCATCGAGCCAGACAGAGCCAGAGAGTCTGTGCACTCTAGAGAAAGCTTGAGAGGTTCAAGTGAGCTCCTCAGCATAGGCTTGTCATGTATGGGTTTTAGATTGGACTCATACTACTGTGACTAGTAAATGTCAAATACCAGTGAGGAGAGTTTGTGCACTCCAATCCTACTGATTCATATGTGTTGAGTGAGACTCAAATTGAGCTCACTGTTGTAAAGAAAATCTGCTTTGAAAACATAGTAGAGAGGCCACCATTGAAAGCTGGATCAGGAGACGTAGCCCAGGAGCATTGGGTGAACTCCTTATTAAACTTGTTGTATTACATGCTTTTTCCTGTTACGTTTTCTTTAACTGCCTCAGTGTCTATGTATTTTGCAATCTTATCGATCCATTTCATAATGTAACATAGGCACATCCATGCACATGAGTCTGTAATACTTTTAATTCTTTGTCTTGGATAAATTCTAGATCAAGTGGTATCAGAGCTCCAGATTACTAAGGTTAGACAAGCTTGTGCTGGATTGTGTTGTTGAATGCTAACTAGATCAAAAAATAAATTAGGAGAAGGAGAGTTGGTTGAAGCTAACCCTGAAATTGGAAGAGTCCACTCTAAAAGGAAAATGTCAGAAGAAAACCACTTGGAATCAAACTCCTAGTTCATGGATGGTTTCCTGATCATGAAAGCCATGGTGGAGGAAATGTATAGAGAATTTAAGAAAGGTAGAGCTGAAGATTCATCAAACTCCAAACAAGATAAGGGAGTAGAAGAATCTCTCCTCCATGACAGGTCAGAGGAAGACATTGGGACCGAAACACCAGAAGGTGTAATGGGAATGTCTTCTTCAGAAGGCTCCCAAATAGGGTTCTAATGAATATCATAAGACTCGTCCTCTGGAGTGCGAGAGTTAAGTGGTTGGATACTCGGAATGATAGGGAGAGTATCACTAACAACCGATACCTTAGAAGCGATAGAAGCTGGAGATCCTTGGTCACTTGGAATGGGAAACGGGATCTGTGATTCTGCTAGGATGATTTAATTCAAAAATCCTTGGTAAAACTAACGAGTAAGGAAAAAAACCCTATGTAAACTAAAATGCAAACAAGATCTAACAAGGTAAATGTGAACGTGGCTGAATAAATTTCAAGACAAAGGGATAGAACTTGACCTTTTCATCTTTAAAGAGTTGAGAAAAGGACGAAAATATGACCCTAGTCACCTTCAAATATTTAATGAGCCTGGAAGGACAAGTGCTCAGATGGACCTTTTCTTTTAAGGAGTCCTAAAAGGAACGAAAGTGACTACTCTAGAGAAGTAGGCAAAAGGTTTACCAAACAACCCGTAAAACTGCATATACACCTTGGCGATCATATGAAAACCAAGGACTTTCCGTATGGCAATCAATCTTCCTGAATTCTGTATTCGGTGCATTACGGTTTGCAAGGCGACAGACACAGCTTCATAAGGATATAGGATGATAACCTAGTCGAGTTTCCCAACATATACTCGACGGTACTGGGAGCGCAATTTTGTGCTAGCAACTATTGAGTCACAGAAGGAGGAATCACCCAACCTTAAGTGAAAGCAATAGTGACTAGGTTTAACGACGTTGGACCACATCTCTAGGCTAGACCTCTAAATTATGTGTGTTATGTTCTAATGCGTTGTTAAGTTCATTCAGTTCATTTTAGAGTTGATCTTGAATTATGTTTCAATTTCCAGGCCTTACCGTATGTATATCAAAACCTAGGATGATCTAGAATGAATAAATCATTTTTCATTTCGATAAACCACTACTTACAGAAAGGTAGAGAGATCATTCCTAGACCAAGACAAAACCAAGAACAACAAATGCAATCTATGAGAGACACAATGCATAAACACATCAATTCTTACAGTGCATCGATACTACTAATGACAGATTCAAAGTTTGTGTTCCAATTTCTCAAACATAAAAAAATTAAAATGAAAATGTACTTTCACTTTCGTATACTAATGAATGCATACTTTTGATTTTAATAGCTTTGAATTCTAAATAGATAAACAAACAAGTACAAACCGATTGATCCAAACAATTGTAATCTATGTCTGGTAGTGAAAAAATCGAATCAATATCAAAATTGGTTCAATAATTATCACTAAGCATCAATCAGCAAGAAACAAGAAATGGAAAAAATCTCAAGCAAACCAATAGGACAACTACAAATGAACCTTGGACAGACAAGCAACCAAGCCAAATAATTCAAAACTTGAGAAAGCTAGACCACAAAGTCAAAAAATACAATACTCACTCAATGAAGCCAAAGAGTAAGCACCTTAACCAGAAGCAATTAAAACAAACTAATTGGTAAGAGAAAGACAACAAGGGATTGCCCAGGTTGGTAAATTTAGGAGGTAGAATTGAAAAAAAAATTCTACAGGAATCGTCATGTGCATAACACAAGAAACTATGGACGATCAACCACTAGCCGTAGCAATAGAGTGAAATCGTCGTGAGAGTACATGTCTCTTCTGCGATGCGCTGATTATAGGAATCGTCATGACTGTACGATAGGATTTAGCGACGCACATAATTTTAAAACAAAGACAAGGCGACGTCGGCGCGACTGTTGATATTTTTCCAATGACGAATTTAAAAACAATGGAAAATGAATGAAAACTCCCAAACAAAGACTAGAGTATCCTCACAGATAATAAAAGGATTTTCCAAGTTGACTGAAGTAACCCAATAGACTGATGGTTCAACCCCAAAATTCAAGAGACAATAACTCAAAATCAAACAAAAGCAAACAAGAGTAAAAAATAGGAAGGACTCCCCAACAAAGTCGCCAACTTGTGATGTAGAAAAGTGTTCCCTCTGTGGACAGAAGCAACCCCTCTAGCCCTAGAGTGGGTCTAGTCATAGCAAGGACAAAACAACAATTGATTCCCTTAAATGGTTATCATTGGAGGCCTACCTCAAATAGGTGGTTAATGAAGTTCCATTACACTGCTCCAGCTTCCATTTCCTTCTCCTTAATGAGCAATTAACCTTAAACAACACAAGAAAACAAGAAAACACATAACCAAGAAACAATAATGATTTATTTACTCATAAAGTAAAGAAATCATGAGCTATCAAGTAAATTACATACAAGACATAGGAAATCATCATTGATTGTATTAATAATAAATCAAGAGAAAAGCTTACAACCAAGTCTTGACGTCGCAAGCCTTGTCGAAGGATCCAGCTAGTATCTTTCTCCAAGCATTCACTCTTCAAGGATGGGTCTCCCAACATACAATATCTCTCTCTCACTCATAAGCTTTAATACAAAGTTAAGGACACTCCACAACCTCTCACAAGCTATTAACAATCCCACACTTGTCACACTCACACCAGCTATCTATCAAACTCAAAAGCACTAGCAGATCATAACAGAGGTGAGTGGTTTAATAGGAAAAGGAGTCTCCATGAAATGAGGGAGGAGGAGCTAATCCTTAAGGAAGGTAGCACAAAATATGAAACTACCATTCCAGAGGGGGAAGGGTGACCCAAACTGACCCAACAACTAGGTATAGTGATGTCCAGAAGGCCAACTGTTGGAACAAATTCGCCCAATCTGAATTGTTGTTAGCCGTAAACTAAGTATTCACGATAGCATTGCTAGGAGGCAATGCACACAGACCCATCGTCGCTATATATATTTCATAACCTCGTGTCGGGTCTAGAAATACGACCGTCGCGGGAAATAGATGTACACCTGTGACAGAGTCGTGATGAAACCGTTTATGACATGGGACCATCGTGTATATTAAGGATTTACTCGCGATGAGGCAAAAACTTAGGGAATGAGGGTCAATTTGCAACATCAGAGAGCATTCTCTTAATCTTCTTATATTAGTGGGAAGATATGAACATGTTTATTTGACACATGACACAACAGAGGGACTGAGATGAGGACAGTGACAAATCACTGTGTAACAACATCCAAGTGTGGAAGTGTCATCATTCACAGCAACATTAGAGCAAAGCCAAGATTTATAGGAAAGGTACAAAGAGATCAAGACTAGAATAAAGTCACTAGAAGATATAGTGATTGAGTTGGGTCATAATCCCAAGGATATTAAGGCAGCTGAGAGTTTGATAAAAAAGAAGAATGAAGATATTGTTGCACTCATAAAACAACTCAAGCTCCCTCCTCTCATACATCCATAAACTGCAGACATCATTGAGAAACAGAATGATGAGGAACTTATGGACTTGGTCCTTAAGTTAAATGAACAATTGAAGGAAACAGAACAAGAATTGGAAAAAGCCTTGCAGTCTAAACAAGGTGAGTCTACCACCATGCCTCAGACTGTAGTACCCATAGTTTCTACAACAATGTCATCCACTATTGCAGTAGCTTTTGCACCTAATGTTCCTTAACAACAACTCTTCCAGTAACAACAACAATAGGCACTTCTGAGACAAAAACAACTTCAACACTGCAAACAGAGGACTTAATCAAGTCCATGGAAGAAATGAAAATCCAATCAACTAAGATACAAAAATTAAAAGAAAAGATTACTAGCTTGGAGTACAATTATGAGATATCATAGATTAACTACACTGAAGAAGAAATAAAGAACATAAGGATGACTGCTAGAATAAAAACCTTAGAGAAGGACTTAACATTTGAAAAGCCCTTAAGAGATATCAGAGAGATTTTGTGGACTAATATCGTTAATTCCATTAATGATATTTGGTCTTCTATTCAGATTATCTTTGAACAAATTGATTTAATGAAGCTAGCTACAGAGGCTATACAAAAGGCTAGAGAAGAATTGGGACAGAAACCTGAAGAGGCAATCCAATTAATCAATTTCTTGAATAACCACAACAAGGAAGAACTGGAACAAAAGGATATAGAATACTAGACTGATACCATCCTTGAAATCAAGAGAGTTATGACCAAAAGGAACTTGATGCTTAACCTAGAAAGAAGATGTCAAAGTATCCAAGAAGACATTGATGAGTTTATGACAAAATATAACATTCTGAGAGAGAAAGGACTTCCAAATTTATTGGTCATAAATGACAAACTAATGAGGCATGAAGACTACATTGACATGCTACACCAACAAGCCGGAAATCAAGCCAGCTCTTCAACAGTGAAAGCAGTATCTACAAGAAAAGTACTATATGATGGGTTAGAAAGATTTTTTTATATTGAGCATGAAGTGAAACACTTGTTCACAGCTCAACCCAATATTTCAAAGCACACTGAGGCTGATGAAATATACATAAAATTGATTAGGATGAAGATACACAATGAAGACTGGTGGGTTGATATGCTCGTAATCCTATAAGTTACTATGGTACCCCTGAGGTAAAAGAAAATATTCACTAAGGTAAAATCTGGTAAACATGTAAAGAGTATCAGTAAAAGGGTAAAGAGTATCAGTTGGGAAAAGTAAACAAGAATCCACCACACAATTTCCAAAGCAACAACAAGAGACAAATTCAAGTTTCAAGCTCCAGCTCTTCCATGAATAAAGGGACAACAACAATCAGTTTTACATTTGTCTCTATAATTTTGTCAAAGATATTTTGTATTCTCTAGAATAAATCTCATGTAGTTATGAGATATTTTGATGTAATTTTTGTAAATACTTCTCCATTCAAAGTATTGAGGGTGGATTCTATAACATCTCTGTAAGTCTATACTGTAGAGTTAAAAAAGATGTTGTAATCAAATTTGGATTTTTGTTGGAAAAGGAATGAAAGTTGAGGACATTTCATTAGATTCTCGTGCAATCTAATTGCAAATAAGTATTCTATCCTTGTGATTTTATGTGTTTTCTATATGTTTCAATGTTTCATGCAACTGAAATCTAAATGGTAAAATAGTCAAAGTATATCATAATTAGATGTACAACTATCTATTATCAATAGTCTACCATTTACTTTTTTCTTCTAAACTATTTCGGTAAAATAATTCTTAACTGCTCCTCTATCCCTGTAGCTTTTTCTAATAAGTCCCTGGTATAGGATTCTTAATTTCCTTATGCTGGTTGACCTATCCTTCTTTCCTCTTTCTAATCCTAACTTGAGGATTCTTGATTGCCCTCTAGTTTTGAGAAGAATCATCACCCATTCGATCCCCAAAGTTTGTTTTTACTCTGTTATCCTACCTGTAGAAATCCTACCTCAGCAATTTGACTTATTCCAGTGAACTATCCCTATTTGACTCCATAGCCCAATGCCCTAAAAGCCTAGTTTTCACATTTGTTTCAGAACTCTACCATTCTAAAAAAAATAGCCTTGAACATCTATAACTAGCCTAAGATATTCCCAAATAAAGCTAAATCATAAAGAGAGAGCCCTCTCTGAGTACAATTTGGCTAGATTCTGTACTTAAAAGATTGGTTTGTGGTTACCTCAGATCCTTTCCTTCTTCCAATAACTTCAAAGTAAAATCTTAGTGATAACACATCGCGGCATGGAAACCCCAAACTTCCTACCCCCAAGCAATAAAAAATTGTAATCTAGAGGAAGAGGCAAAGGCGCAAGAGCAGGAGGGTTGTCTGGATTTGTTTGTGACAAGAGCAAAGCTTTGAATCAAGGTGACCAAGGGCTGAATCTCAGTGGATCGTGGAAGCAAGGCCACTCTGCCGCTTACAATACCCTGTCACGTATTTAAGTCCTCTGCAAATGATTCTTCTCAATGACCTTTTGGAATTGAACTTCAAAGTTGCCTCGAACGAGATGCTTCATGGTCGCGGTTTGCAAATGACACAAGCCCCTAGGGGTGACAAAGCGACACCCCTTGTGATGCAGGAAAGTGTTCCCTATGCAGACAGAGGCAACCCCTCTAGCCCTAGAGTCGGTCTAGTCACAAACAAGGACAGATCAACAATAGCTTTCCTTAAACAGTTCAAGTTGGAGGCCTACCTCAACCGGTGGTCGATGGAGTTCTATTGCTATGGAGTTCCGCTTCCTTCTCCTCAACGAGTGATCAACCTGAAACAAAGCAAAGGAAATACAACAAAGCACGTAACCGGATACAACAATGAACTATTTACTCACAAAGTCAAGAAGTCATGAGCTATCAAGTACATTACATACAAGACATAGGAAAACATAATTGGTTGCATTAATAATGAAATAAGAGTCAGCTTACAACCAAAGTCTTGATGTCACAAGCCTTCTCAAAAAGAGTCCAACCAACATGTTCTTCAAGCATTCACTCTTTGAAGATGGATCTCCCAAAATACAAGAGCTCTCTCACTCATAAGTTTTACACAAGATCAAGGGCACTTCACAACCTTCCACAAGCTATTAACAATCCCACACTTATCACTCTCACACCAACTATCTAGCAAACTCACAAACACTAACAGCACTGCTCAACTAGCCAACTATCAGAAACTAGAAATGCATATCAATGGTGAGTGTTGGATACCTATACCAATAGGTTTCATATTTCATGATTGGCAAATTCAAGTGCCAAATATGCTCTACTTTGCTGCTACAAAGGTTCCATATTTGCAGGGAAAGACAAGGTGTGTACATGCCTTCATGCCCATTAAAGTCTTGATGGATGACCCAACAGTCTAAACTGGATCATGCCATGTTTTCAATTTATGTTGTAGAATAGAGAAAGAAATCTGTCCAAACTGTTTAATCTTGGCAGATCAGTAGTTAGGCAGAGAAACTAAGGCTCCCAACTGCTTAATCTGGGGCCTTGGAAGAAATAAGGGCAGTGCTAGATAGGAAATGAAAGCAAAAAAGCCAATGCAAAAGAAAAGGCACACAAGGGGTTTGCAAGTCCAAGTGCACCCTCCAAGAAGAAATAAAAAATGCTAGGCACAATAGTTGGGTAGGTAGATGGGGTTGCAGAAGTGGTGTTCCTTCCAAGATCAGCTTTGCTAACCAAGTACAGGTAAAACAACACAGTGGAGCATGTCTAACTTCCCTATTTCCCTTTGTTTACCACTCATTACTAACATCCCTTCAAAAGTTATGTACACAAGAGAGACTCAAAGCTTTATGTTGGTTCTTATGGCCTTTAGAAGCCACATTTCTTGTGCAAAGTTCTTTTCATTTTGATCTACTCTTTACACTAAGTTGTTGTCAAGAAAACTTAGTAGTATTGGTCCTCATTCACATTTTTCCCCCATATTAACCTCTAACTCTATTATCTAGCTCCCTATGCTTCATTTCCCCTACTATTATAACACCATGGTGTATAAACCCTAATCAATGTATAAATATCCCCTCCTTGGCATTATAGCCATAAGTTTCACTACTAGAGCATTGGATTAACATCTGGTTAAGCTCAAGAACCCAAGCCTAACCCTTTTTCTCTATCAGAACTTGTCTACCTAGCCAGCTCTCCATTTTTGCCTAAAAACCCTTGAAAAAACCCCTTTGTGCACCCTTATACTACTAAAGGGCGAAAATTTGATGAAATCCACCTTCCCCGCCTTATCCTAAGGTCGGGAGCCAGTATGCACCTTTTGCCTAAAAATTCATTAAAACCCGCCTATCCTAAGTTTTGTCCTTCATATGCCTTATGCGAAGAATTTCACAAAAAACCTTTGTTTTTCGCCTTTTCCTAATGTTGTCGGGTATATTTAATTTTTACAAAAGAAACATTGAAAAGAACCATTGAAAATCGTTGAGAACCGAAAGGGTCCCGCCGGGTGCAGTTGCCGATACATATTATTATTTTAAGTCGCCCGTTGACCTTATCCGCTGTGCAGCTTGCTGGCCCGATATCCATCCGATCAAGCCTTTCCTGATCGACGGTTGTCGTGGGTTTCGGAGGGGCCCGCCGTCCGACAGTTAACTGCCATTGACTTTATCCTCCATGCATTTTCCTTTCCCGATAGCCATCAGATAGCGCGCCTCAAATCCAACGGTTGTCATGGATTTCGGAGGGGCCCCAATGTCTGACAGATATCGTCCGATATCTGTCAGACGATGATGTCACGCGGGGCCACGCGTCGCTCCCAAACTCCGTCGGAGCCCCCTCTAACAGATTCCTTGCCATATAGGAGGGGCCCCGATATGAAGACACCTGTCCGCCCGCATCACCATGCCGTTGTCGCCTATGTCAGTGCCACGACCGCGCACCCTGTCCTCCATTCGTCCACCTGGCTGCCACCTCACCGCCCCCGTGGACCGGTCTTAGGCCGCCACGTCACCTGATGACGTCCTGCTGACGTCATCCAACCTGGACCCACTTGCTGACGTCATGTTGACGTCATTTAAAAAGCGCGCCAATAAGCCAAAAAAGCCATATTTTGACGATTTTACGTGTTTTTTAGCACTTTTTGTAAAAACACCTCTGCTCCCTCTGCATGCGCATTACGACGAACAATTCGCCAACCAAGTCCAGACCATCCACAGAGGTTCAGAGCGTGCACCCAACTGTTGTTCTGTCCTGAGCAATTCGTTAAACAGGTATTTATCCGTGAGCTTCCATGCAACCTGGTTTATTCTCTGTAAATTGTAAAAAACACCTGAACACGGTGGAAGCTGAAGAATTTACCATAAAACCAAGCATACCCAGCTCCCCCTTGAAGAATTAACGGTCAAATTTCACTGGCAGAGCCATTTCGTGCTAAATTTTGAGTAAAAATCCTTCTCTGTTCGAGCAGTCGTGAACCACAGCCCATAACCTGCTCCTAATTATCAAAAAGAGGTCTACTAAACACTATAAAAAGCCTTCTCAGAGAGCCGAGCAGTATTCTATTCTGCTATAAATCTACCCTGCTACCCTGCATTCCTCTAAATCTTCGTTTCTCAGATAGCACGTTCATCATTTGTCAAATAGCATTCAGGCAGACATGGACACTCCCAAGGCATCAGTAGTCCTCAATGTTACTCCCCTGAATGCCCCCTAGAGAGAGTTGGAGTGGCAGGATTTGGCAGACCTAGACTACCAAATCTCAGAGGACAGCCCATCTAAATGCAACTTCCACATTCATCTGTTAAATGAGCTCAGAGCCAGACATAGAGATGGAACAGATATTCTAGGCATTTGGGATTCATCCCTCCCAATTTTCAAGCTCCCTCAGGTCAACCAGTTCCCTGACCTGATTCACTTATGTGCTGTCTGCTATGACCCCATGCAGAGTGCTGTGCTTAACCCTGAAGGTGCAGTAGTGTTTTACACAACCCCTGAGGCCATCAGGGAAATGCTCCAGTTCAAAACCCAGAAGAAGTTGGTTCCCTTGTCCCTGCTGGACCTGACCAACCAAGGAGCCAAGATACTGACAGAAGCACAGATCCTAAAGCTGAATCAGTTATTTATCACAAACTCTGACACAGTGCTGCACCCTCCCATTTTTGATGGCTGCCTAAACCAACTGGATCTGGACCTGGCATACATGATAAGCTCAGTTTTGGGGTACAAATCACTAGAGTTTATTGAGGAAACTGTATTAGTGATGATGACAATGTTTTCCCCCAGCAAGACCCCTATTTGTTATGATTATGCTACATACATCTCAGACAAGATACATGAGCAATTTTTACACTTGTCTAGAGAGAAGGTGTTCAGATACACCTCATACATCTATCATCTCATTCTGTACTACCAACATGAGAAGTTCTCCTTTGAGATCAAGAGAACTGATGCAGCAGGCAACCCAAGGTCAGTAGTATACTCGACCTCAGTCTTCCACATCCTCGCATACTCTCCATACACATACTCTGAGTTCATAGACCTGTTCATCCATCCAGCTATGTCTCTCTTTTTAACCTCACCCCCTCCAAGACTGTCTGATGAGATGCAGAGGATTCTGCAGCTATCCAGTGCATACTGCATAGGGGATTGGTACTTTTACCAACACTTCACTATGATCAGAATATATGGGTGTGAGTTGCGCCCATACAAATTGCCCAGGTATGTGCCTATGAGACTGTTTGCCTTAGAATATTTCAGGCAATTTGGCAATGCCGATATAGTGCACTTTGTAGGAAGGGGCAAAAAGGCACAGCTTAAAGTAAGAAACCAACTTGGCCACTTTGTCCTAAACAAAAGAGAAGGATGGAAAGAGGCAGACAGGATGCTAGAAGGCCTTGGCCTAACACAAAGCTTCCTTTGGTAGCCTTATGACCCTAACAACTTTGTATCCTTGAAAAGGCAGAAATGCAAACTCTCTAGCTATGAGCATGTGAGCATGCTCCATATTCAAAGACATGCCAACCAACCAAAGTGGAGAAGAAACACACTGGAAGAGCCAGTCACTCAAGAAGAACTAGTTGAAAGGGCTAGAAGGCATTTGTTAAAAATGGCTGACTTAGAATCTCCTTCTCAGGTACTTACTCTGCCAAAGCCTCAAGCAGGAGCAGCTGCTTCATCTTCTGCAACACAGTAAGAGGCAGTGCAAACCACAGACCAAGGGCAGAGCAAGGGCAAGGAAAAGGTCATGGAAGAACCACAGGGCCAACAGGGTCAACAACGGCAGCCCCAGCAGGAACAACAGCAAGAAGACCAACAGGGTCAGGAAAAGCAAACAGGAGAGGCCCAAATGGCCACCAAAGAATAGACAACACCAATGGCACCTCCAAGGTAGGATTCTAGGGTTGACTCCTCCGTCCTCCAAACCCCTCAAAGGGAGGACGTTAGCAGAAAAAGAGAAAGGGAGACTCCCCTCACTGAATCGCCAGAGAAGAGACAAAGGTTAAATCCCTTCTCAGAAGAGGAAATGCCAAGCATGGAAGCTTCTGCCAGCTCCTTGCAACAAGAGCAAGACAGGGCAACATTGGGAGAAGTGAGCTCCTCAGCACAGAAGAAGGGAGCAGGAACAAGCATCAAACAACAATTCAAAGATGCAAAGAGAAGGAGTGAACCATTAAAGATTCAGCTCTACAATCACCTATTGAACATGGCTCCCTCAAACCAACAAAGGCTCATGTCTGCATTTGAAGTGCAGGAGGGAAAGATGACAATGAGCCACTTCACTCCAACAGTGCAGCAACCAAAAACAGCTGCAGACTATATCAGGACCAATCTAGAGGTCCTGTCAAAAGACATCCACCCAATGGATCAGATTGAGCTCCACAAACAGACGGGTGAGATGGTCTATGCCACCTTGGCTAATAAGACCTTGGTCAACTACAGGCTGCAAAATAGCCTGAACAATACTGCAGAACAGCTTGAATTGGAAAAGGCTTCCTCTCAAGCTAAGGATAACAAGATCAAAGCCTTAGAAGAAATTATAATAGAGTTTGGGCATGACCCCAATGATGTTAAGGCTATGCAACAAGTCCTCCAGCTGAGGGATGCTGATATGGCAGCAATAAAGAAGAAATTGAAAATTCCACCAACTCTCCACCCACAAACGGATGAGGTTGCCCAACAGAGGCAAGAAAAGGATTCAGCTTCCTTACTAATGACATTATACAAGGAGCTCATCCAAACACAAGAAAAGCTGCAGGAATCAGAAGCCACATTGGAAGCAGCATTGCAGCAGAAGGAGGCGGGGCAAACCTCACAGCCACCTCCAGAAACAATAAACCTTGAGGAAACCCCTCAAGACAATGCCCCTCCCAGCCAACAAGTGCAGCAAGAAGCTCCAGATACTTCAGCACCAACCACCTCAGCACCAACAACAGAGCAGGCTGAAAGCCTGGACATGCAGAAGCTGAGGAAAGAAATACAGGTACTAGAGTCCCAGATGTCTGAGCTGAGTCAAGCCCAGGACAGCTTGGCAAAAATAAATGAAAAATATGACAAATCAAAACAAAATGTGGCTGAAAGAGAGAGGGAGGTAAAGGCCCTCAAGAAGAGGATTGCTGAGCTAGAAAAAGAGCTCACTTTGGATAAAGTCACAGCAGAGCTTAAAAGGGTCATCTGGACCACCATTGGCCAGTCAATAACAAACCAATGGGAATATATTGAGGCTATATATGAGCAAGTGGCACTCATTGGAAGAGCACGAAAGGAAATCCAGAGGGCAAGGGTATCTCTAGGCAACATGCCTGAGATTGCCCCTAAGATGATAAAAGTGCTGAACTACAGAACAAGTTCCTAGCTGGTAAGAATGGGGATTGGAAACGGGACAGAGACCATCTCCCTAATCAGAAGAGTCCTGACAATGACAAACCTAATTCAGACCCTGGAAAGAAGAATCCAGGATATGCAAGTTGATATCAATAAATTTCAGAACAGGTTTATGGCTTTGCAGGACAGGGGGCTCCCTAGCCTATCGGATCCTTCAAGAAAATTACTCTCCCATGAGAAATATGTCAAGAGAGTAAGCAATTTTGCAGCAACACAGATTGCAGAGGCACCTAGTACATCCTCAGAAGCAGGCCCAGCAACAGGGCAGATTCTTTTTGATAGAGTAGATAATTTATTTTTTATTAGAAATGAAATTGCACATTTATTTGATGAGCCCCCTCACTTTTATAAGTATACAGAAGCTGATGAGACCATGGGGCCAATTTTGAAACATCAGTTGCCTTCATCAGATACATGGGAGAATTGATACGATTACTGTTGAACCAAAGTCAGTAATCACGATTTTTTCTTCAACAAACAGTTTGAATATCATACACAGCAGGACAAAGACACATCAGCAGGTATGAAGACAGAGGCTGAGCCAACTCAGCACAGGTACTCGGCCACAACAGCAGCATCAGCAGTCACAGGTGACAGGGCCAAGAAGACACAGAAAGTTACAGCTGCACAGACACGTCATTCAGCAGTTATGTCAAAGCCGCTCAACCGACTCCGTGAGCCCCAAAGGTCAAAATTACTCTGACAGGAGTTAAGAGCCTTTATAACTCATTTAAGATTGTAATAACTTCTCATCTACAAGCCCTGTACGAGTGAAAGAAGATATTTTCCCTCTCAGATGACTCAATGCCTGAGATATTTTGTAATAGAATTCTATATATTTCCCCTCGCATTTGTTAGCAGGGGTTGGACTCTGAATGTAAGAAATCTCTTGATATCTATTCTTTAGCTCTTCTATTGTAAATCTTCAGACTACTAATGCAAAGGATGATGTGATTTCTAAAGCGTTGTGTCTCTTGATGTCTTGCTGGTGTATGACGGAATATTGCAGGATTCCTGCGTGTTTCATGGCTCAATAAGTTTCCTTGTTTCTCTCTGTTATATGTTTACTATCTTTTTCATTAATGTATTCCATATATTACATATCTCAATAGCAACGAAAAAGAATAGTCTCAGGATTTAATCATAGATTACCTTGAGCTCAATCCAAGCTATTATAAATGTTTTCCTCAGTTATGGTAATGAAAGTGTAATTCTTAATTGCTACCTTTCAAACTGTTTCATCATATTGACCTGTTATTTCAGGAATTCAGGTATTTCTCCTAAGTAATAGGCCCCATTCTCACAGCCTAGCTCAGTGAAGAATTCTTAATTGCTTTTCACTAGTTGATTCACAGTTCAACCTCACAATTTACAGTTTGTTTCATGAAACACATACAGGCCCTGTAATTCCAGTTGCACTTAAGCCAGGATCTCAAGGAAACAACAGCTACAGACCCCATTGCCCAATGGATTAGTTTCACCTGCAGAGAACATTTCAAAACTATCAGAAAACATCCTCCACAACCAAACACAAAAACAAACAAACCTGCACTTCATAACTAGCCTAAAAAACTCCATTAAAAACAGTGACAAACCTTACAGAGAGAGCCCTCTCTGATTACAGCTGGGCTAGAAGCTGTAGTCCAAAGATTGGTTAGTGGTTACCCCGGCCGTATTCCCTTGGGAGTCATAGGGAACAACCTGGGTGTTAACAAGACTCCACTGGAGGTGACTGTAAAAAAAGAACCAATCATCCTCTAGCGGAGAAAACATCCAATCTGTTTCTCAAACACAACATTAACAATGTATTTATAAAATGCATTTTAAAACTAGTAACAATTACTCCTTTCGGTTTTTGGTAATGCTCATTTCTGCATGGGAAACAATGATCATGTTAAGACCATAAGAATAACAATAGATTTGGAGGAGTCATGCAAAGACAAAAGCTATGTTTTATGTGCACAAATTGAAATGCACCATTATTAAGACTCATCTAATTCAAATACAACTCTTTGAAAAA
Source organism: Pinus taeda (assembly GCA_000404065.3). NCBI lineage: Eukaryota > Viridiplantae > Streptophyta > Pinopsida > Pinales > Pinaceae > Pinus > Pinus taeda. Next base: position 139,520 of record APFE030654330.1, read on the forward strand.
TTGGAAGAGTTTAGCATGTACAAAATGATAACGATCCTCTGATTTAATATCCTGCAATAGAATGACATAAAATATTTCAATATCCATCATATAATATTAAAATTTAAAGAAATATATACACACTAGAATTTTTCACCTGAATTTAAGTTTAGTTGGTCGCAAAGGTTCACCATCATCATCATTATTATTATTATTGTTATTATTATTATTATTATTATTATTATTATTATATGTGGAATTTGATTGCTCATATCCTACATTTGGGTGTCCATTATCTAATAAATCAATATATGAGCAACAATTTTGTTGGTTACTATAATAAGGGATTGCATTTGGGAGATCTTAAATATGCTATCATAAGGAATTCCATTTGTTCCTAGAATAAAAAATTTACATTAGTTTGTCTTTGAGACTTTGATTCCTAAGAAAGAGAGAGGACTTGTTGAATCTCATGTATGTCATTGTCTTTTTCTACATATCTTTTTAATATAACTTTCACTTTTTTTAGACAATTTTTCTTTCATTATTCATTAATAAAATAAGAAATTACATATGGATTTATAAATAGAAAAAACCAAAGAGAAGTAGGCAAATCATTGGATCAAACCAACACAAGACCAAAGAAGCAGAGAGGAGATCACTAAGAACCAACACTGGAAGCACGAGAAAAAGACACACAAGGTAAAGACAAAGGAGGAAACGATAGACCAAAATAAGAAGCAAAGGCATCCCCAAAAGAAACAAAACTGAGGGTCAGAAACAGAAGGAGAGAACTTCCTATATAATGCCATTAATTTGAAGCTCAAAAAACATAAAACTAGGATAGAGAGTGATTCCTCTCTTATATAGAACATCAAAAACCAAGTGTTTCTCTTTGTACACATGCATGAAGGATATACCAGAGAAGGAGGAATGAAGAGCGTTAATGTTGACCATGGAGTGTTGAAGTGAAGGAACCTCCAGGGAGTTCCTCCCTTATAGAAAATCTATGGCCACCTTAGAGTCTCCAACAACCCTAAAGGAGTCAATGGCAATCCTCAACATTCTAGAGAATTCCCCACAACGCCACTATCTCCACCCTATTGCTAGTTCCTTTGACACCATTCAAGAAGAAATAATATTCCATACTAGGGAAGAGATAGATAATAGTGCAACATCCACATGAACCATCAACAGAGGCCCCATCAAACAAGCCCAAAGGGAAATGATCACCCAAATCCCACAATAGAACAAAGTGTCATGGAGATGAGGAGAACCACGGACCAATTTCTAAGAATTGGCCAACAATTTTAAATATGATAGATTGGCAATCATAGAAAACATTCTAAAAAATAGAGGCATTTCTGGAATGAAAGAAACACCAAAAAATATATAAGCGCAGAGCATGAAATGGCCTCTTTTCCAATTTCTAGTACACTAGGCAATCCAAGATGGAAGACCACTTCCTATCAACACTTATTTTCAACAAAATTGCCACTTGGTCCCAGATAGACTTGGAATGTGGCCATCCCAGAAACATGTTTTTTTTTGTAAAAAAAGTTAAATATACTTTTTTAATATAACTAGCATAGTTATGTTTTAACTGATATCAAGTCTTAAGAGATTCTAACTTTTTTCCTTAAGAGATATAAAGTTAAAATGAATCTATACAATTTTATTATTAAAAATTGACCCATGAAGATATTCATGAAAATTGGAGATGAAGACTATTTTTCTAAGATTATAAGTGAATAACTTCAGAAAAAAGGCAAACTAGAAAAGCATAGAAACTCAACAAACAAATAGTCACAATAATCCGACAGGAAGAACACAAACAAAATTGCCTCTTAGAGAAAGAATCATGCACTAGGAAAAGTATTCACATGTAGAAACTCTCAGAATTCTCAGACAAGAAGAACACAAAAAAGACCCTGCGAGAGTGAGAATTATGCACTAAGAAAAATATTCGTATTTTTAGATGTGTGGTTGACCTGTATGCTTTTCTTCAAGTGCCCTAGACAAAATATGCAGGATTTTAGATAGTTTTTTTCCAAGAGTGTTTTTTTCAAAGATCACACAAGAAGAAAAATTTTCTCAAACCATAATGGGTGCAAAGAAGGTTCATAATGACACAAAATTGGAGGTAATTTGTTCATTGAAGATGAATTTTTTTCCTTTTTGAAATTTCCTGTGAACATTAACAACTAGAATATCCTTCCAAAAAACGAGATTTTAAGATTTGTTTTACTATAATCAATGTTCACAATTCTTTGGAGATTAAATGCTAAAGGAAAAAGAGTAATCAAAGACTATTACTTGTCTACAACTGAGAAAGACTTTCTCTTTTAAATATCAGTTCGTTACCCTAGAGCCAATTTTCCAACTAGACATGCATCACATTTATCATCTAAGTCTTAAAGTTTGGGTTGTTGGCATCAAGAGCATAACCTACCTTAAATGCAACCACAGTTGTTTGATATTCCTCTAGAGAAAGGAACACAATAATATAAGGTAAAAGAATAAGTTAAATTAGAATGAAATTTGTTGACAAAATTGTATTAACCTTATTTCATCTATAAACATGTGTGGCTAGTGGATCAGTGACTGCATTTTCAAACCACCAAACCCTAAAAGAGAAAACTGTCACAATCTAAACTTAGAACAAAATGTTTACCCCTTAGGAAAGTATGTCTTTGCCATAGAAGGATCCAATTCTATTGCGTGGTTTGCATCAACCACAACGTCTATTAATCAAAGGACATAAAATAAATAAAAGCACAACAACATGCTTAAGTCCAATACACAAATCCTCAAGCTAATTAGTGATAATTAACATAAAATTATTGTAAATTCAACAAAAATGAAGCATCCGACTTAACAGGAACATTATGAGTACCACTGATGATTTTATAGGTAGTCGATTCATTACATAAAACTAAACAATTTTTTAATATGAAAGGGAAATTTCATGAATTCATAATGAGAGAATAAACCGAGGATAAATATTCCAATAAAAAAATTTATTGTTCTGTGAAATTTATGTTAGTGTAAAATTCTTCTTAAATTTAACGTCCTACTACATTATTTAAAAGATATATAGAAACTCAAATTTCGATGGCATTTCATTCTCCATATATTTAGCTTCATCATTGCCTTCTACATTCTTGATTCTTCCTATCGACATTCCTTTGCACCTCTCGGTGCAATTACTACTAATATTATGCTATGGACTTCAAATAATCCATGGAGTTGTAGATTTGCAATACTTTCATACTATCATTGTTTCTCATTATTGGATGTTAAAGATTCCAATATGATGTGTAGTACAATAAGTTCCACGTTGAATTAGGATAAATTGTGGCCACCAACTCACACTAATATAATGAACCTAAACAATAGAAATTAACTTGATCATCCATGGCTATGCAATTAGGTGGGTGCAACGATTCAATTTAGTGACCATGGGAAGAATAAAATACTTTAACAAAAAATGAGCAAAGTTTTCTTGGAATCCTAAATTTGAACATTGAATTTTAATCCATATAATATCATGATGGCAATTCATTATATTAAATAAAGATTTTAAACAAACCAAATCAGACCACACTACTTTTATTAAATCATTTTGAGGTACATATTCATACAAACGTTGAAGAGTAAAGGTACACATGGTATCAATTATTTGACCCGATATTTTCTCAAATATCTTATATCTCTATGTTTTAAAATTTGGTATTTCTATGCTGAAAAACATTTTCTCTATGGAGTTCGATGAGCAAACACTTTTCAGCGCAACTAATCTCCTTGCTCCATTTTCATCATTCCCTCACATCGAAATTCAATACTTGGTTCATTGTGTATAGGGTTCTTCGAGTATCATTTAAACCATTGAAGTGGTTAGACTGCAAAATGATTCTAGCAGGTGGCAGGCATGATCATGCACTATGCATTTGGGACACGACACATGCTAATTCGAATAAGTACCTATTCCAGCTGGAGAATCACAAGGTTGCAGTGAGAGAGTTGGCCTAATGTTGGTAATATTTTATTGCCATTCTTTTCCTCCAAAAAAATCCATCATTTATCTATCATTTGCTTCCATAAACCCCTCATAGTCCATTGAAATTGATTAATGAAGCATTATAATTGCTATTTTACATTAAATTTAATTTATGGATTTTTATGTTAAAAATTGGAATTTTTCAACAAAATTACGGGATGTAATGACTTCTTGTAATTGGTTTATGTTGTGACATGTGGCATGGCAGGAAAATCAAAACAGAAGATAAGGACATGATCTAGGATGTACATACATGGTGGAAAATCTATTTAGCATCGAATCTGGAGCTCCTGAATACATAGTCAATGCTGGTCAAACCCAACCTTTTTGGTTGTAAAAGCAGAAAAAAATCTGAAGTTACCTAAGCTGATTTCGATTTGTTTTGGAAATCAGTTAGGATTAGGAAGAAAAAAACCAAGGCTTTTTTATTTTAAAAGAAGAAAAATATGAAGTGAAATGAATGTACTATTGGCAGTAAATTTTAATAGATAAGAGGAATGCTAGTGAAGAAAAGATTAGACGAGAATAGACTTAAGACTGTAAGCGTATTCTAGAACTCTGTATTGAATGTAATCGATTCTCAGAACTTAATCAAAGGTAGAATTTCATCAATTATGGTGTTGATGAGTTAACGTTCTTATCATCTGAAGTTTTTCTAAGTGTGCCATCAAAGCGTGGAAGGGCCCTACGTGAAGATTGGTACACTTTCTTTTCTGCTTCATAGAATTTAGTCTTCAGATTTGAATAGCGTTTTATTTCCTCTCATCGCTTGTGAGTTGATCAATTTGATTAGAAGTTCTTGCGATTGTTATTTTATGATTCATAGTAGTACCTCGAAAATTCAATTGCAAAATGATTGAATCAGACTTTGTAAAAGGTTTAATTGAACATTGAATTTCAAGATATTTCTATGGACTTTGTTTTCATGAATTGAATTTTTAGTATGCTTAGTGTGTTACCTTGAAAGAGTTTTTGTGAACTATATCCTTGTAAGAGGATTGAGAACTCAGACTAGTAACACTGTGTTTTTAGAACAGCTAATTAAATTAGATGATCTAAGTGTTTAAACTGTGAAAGGAAACATATTTCAATCTCTTGTAAAAGAGTGTTGTAGCTTGTCACAATAGACACTTATTTAGGCAGATGAGATCCTTTGAGGTCTATAAATTTTAGACATGTGCCTCTAAGTTTACCTACCTTGGTTGACCTTAAATTTAGTCTAATCTAGACATCTGGATTGGTCACTACATTTTGGCACTGTTGTTGGGGAGGCGCACCTAGCAGATTTCTAAAAAAAATAAAAATAAAGAAAAACAAACAAAAACATAGACTTAATTTTAATTCATCATTTTAGAAGTCATGTTTACTTATGTATACATCTAGACATGATAAAGGTAGATTCATAAAAAACCCCCATCCAAAAGCTAATCCACCACTAGGAGCAGACCCTTTAGGAAAAATTGAACACACAACACCTGCTGGGAAAGTCACCATACATAAATTAGAGGATAAACAGAAATCAGGGCAAAGACTCACACTCATTGAGAGACAAATTCAATTTACACACGAATCACAGAAGAAACATCTCCCTGAATCCTTTATAAAAAGAGAAAGTAGTAAAATAACTCAACAATCTCTCCTTGAAACTATTGATTTTGAAAAATCTCAAGAAGGAGAAAAATCACTAGAACAATTTCTCTTTGAAACAAGTGACACTGAAAAAGAAATTAAATCAATAGAGGAATCTATCAAAATGGCTGAGGAAGGAGGAGGATCAGCAAGAAGACCCACTCCTAAACAACAACATCGAAGAGAGGAGGAAGAATCAACCTTTAAATTTCCTATTCAAGAACCAGGAGAAAATCATGACGAGGAAATACAAATGAAAAACATACCTCCATCTGTGTTACCAAATTTTTATGGCATGGCTTCAGAAGACCCAGATTCATTCTTGTTTGAATTTGACATAGTATGTCAAACATATGGTTACACAGATGATGCCCATAGGCTTAGACTCTTCTCAACAACATTAATAGCATCAACATTAAGATGGTTGATGGGACTTGGTGAACATGCAATAACTGGTTGGGATGGCACGAGAAAAATATTCCTAAAGAAATACCAACCTTATTGTAGATCGAAAGATTCTAAAGATGATATCTTTAGAATGAATCAACAAGAGGATGAAAATTTAGAGGAGTGTTTATTGGAAATAATACTGAGAGGGGGGGTGAATTAGTATTATCTGGTCAATTATTTTCTTTACAAAACCAGAACATATGCGCTACTTCAGTTAGAGAAAATCACGTATATACGTAACTACAAACAAGGAAACCTGCGTATACCATGCAGACTTATAATTTAATATATTCTACAGATGTTGAACATTAATCTATACATCAGAACAGTAACCTGGAACAGTAAAATAGAGCAGAAGACAATCACAGACAAGAACACAAGATATAAGGTGGAAACACATTGAGGGTGAAAATCACGTGCTGCAATATGTCTCTATATTTTCAATTAGAAACTTCTTTTTACAATGACTCTGTACTATTGCAGCCCTTTACCAGTACATAGGTTGCAACTTGCAGAGAGATACAACCCTCTCTTTTCTTCCAGGGATCATGTTTCATAAATTTTCAGACTGGATCCATGAATATCAATCAATCATCAAACAATTTCTTTTTCACCAATTAGTATTGAATTAAATAAACAGTTCTCCGACTGCTATATACAGTAACAGTAATGACACACAAATTATGAACCCAGAATGTTGTACCTAAACAAATGAAGTAGCTAAAACATAATTCAAGAGACGTATGCTACTTCACTATTTTGAAACCTGCGTGCATACGCTTCTGCATCGAGACCAACCTGCGTATACACTTCTTTCACTTGCAGAAACTGTGTGTATATGCACCTTAGCCTCACTGAACCTGCATACAGATCTATAAAAGATAAATCACCCTTTCAATTATTCAGACATTAGTTAACCTAGATTACCAGATTTATAGATCAAGCATGCACCACGTATCACAGATCAAAATTATACAGAGATACCACTATTCAAGCTTTAATATTTTGACCCATGAAGAGAACTTATCCTTCGTTTTTGCACTCAGGTTCCTCCTTCATTCAGATCCAGATCTACACCATAACCCACTCACAGTATTCTAGATCTAGCACTTGATCAGATATTCAATATTTCAAATTGATCCTTGCCAAATGATCTCCTTGCTCTTTTATAGCCTTAGGCCTTTCACAATACCATGGTCCGAAAACCATAACAATTCAATACCATGGACCCAATACTTGGGATCAACACTTATGACGAGATACCATGGCCCAAAACCACAGGTTCAAATACCAAGGACTAAATACCACAGACCAAAAATAAGTTCTCCCACATGTACATGCTTTTCCTTGCATGAAAGTGCGTGTATATGCATACGCACCTTGGGAACGTCCAACCCGCGTGTATACATGGCTTCGTCAAAGTGAACCTATGTATATATCCTTTTCTTCTTTCTGAGTGCCTGAACTATGATCTGTCACCAAAGTGAGTTGCCATCAAGGACAACACCTGTTCCATAGCACCAAACCTGTGCCATAATGCCAATAATCTCCCCCTTTGGACTTGATGGCAACCCCAAGATCCTCAAAGTCATTCTCCCCCTTTGTTATCAAGGGCAAAGGGTTGTGCTCCCCCTACATACATGCTGAAATCTCTGTTTTGCTGTGCTGACCAAGCTCCCCCTGACTTGTGGGCAAGATCTGAAAAAATATGTTCTTCAAGAAGAACCATGACTTATACATCATAAAAGACCTTCTTATCACCAACAAACTCTATACATACATCCATCACCCAACCAAGTGGGGATACACGAGAAATCTACATAAGACAACCAAGTACATTACATCATTCATCTGAGGCATAGTGCGGAAACTAAAATAGGCTGTTACATGACCATGACAATAAATGATATACATGACATAGAGACGAAATAACAAGACTTATGAAAGTCACTAATAATTGATATCAACTGCATCTGTCAATTACTCTACAGATCAACCACCATGTTTTCTTTCTGTTCTCCTTCTGCAGCTGATCCACCTGAACCCAAAACAGCTTGTGTACTCAAACCAAAAGCTTCTAATGTAATGCCAATAATGCATTATCAGAAGTTTATCTGATCCCCGTGAACCTGTGCCAGATGGTCTCTATCAGACCCATATCAGACTCTCTTCAACCAGAGTGTGTCGCCATTGATTTCCTTCAAACCATCATATATGTCACTATATCTGCATAAACCGGTGTATGTATGCGGATCCTCCTCATGCAAATTGCGTACAACCATATTTCTCTGAAGCAGACAGGCTTCAATAGCAAGATGATGCATCAACTACCCCCAGCTTCTGTCTGAGGTATTCAAATGTCTCCTTGGGCAGTGGTTTGGTGAGTATATCAACAACTTGTTCCTTAGAGAGAACATACTCCAACTTGAGCTTTTGTTCAAGCACTTGTTCCTGGAGAAAATGATATTTGATAGGTATGTGCTTGGTCTTTGAATGCATGACTGGGTTCTTTGAAATGTTGATTGCACTTGTATTATCACATAAGATGGAGATAGGTGGTGTACATGTGATTTGAAAATCCTGCAAGGTTTGCATCATCCAAAGGAGTTGAGTGCAATAGGATGCAGCAACTACATATTCTGCTTTAGCTGTAGATAAAGCAATAGAGCTTTGTTTCTTGCTGAACCAAGATACTAATCTGGAACCCATAAAGAATGCTCCACCACTAGTGCTTTTTCTATCATCCACACTTCCAGCCCAATCTGCATCTATATAAGCATGAAGAGTGAGATCTACATCTCTAGGATACCATAGGCCATAGTTTTGAGTTCCTTGAAGATACTTGAAAATTATCTTTACTGCCTGAAGATGAGTTTCCTTAGGATTTGCCTGAAATCTTCCAACCATTCCCACTACATGCATGATGTCCTGTCGGGTACCTGTTAAATAGAGAAAACTTCCAATCATGGATCTATAGGTTGGTTGATGCACTACTCTTGATTCATAATTTGCACTGAGGCTGCATCCTGTAGCCATAGGAGTACATACAGGTTTCGAATCTTCCATGCCATACTTCTTCAAAATCTGCTTGAGGTACTTGGTTTGAGATAAAAAGATATCATCTTCATTTTGTTGGATCTGTAATCCAAGAAAATATGTCAGTTCTCCAAGCAAGAACATTTTGAATTCTCTCTGCATTACCAAGGCAAAGTTCTGACTCATGGCTTCTTCATTGCTACCAAAGATGATATCATCAACATACATAACAAGTATTAGCAATTTGTTATTTTCAATTTTTATATAAAGATTACTATCTGCTGATCCTTTTGAGAAACCTTGTTGATGAAGATATTTGTCCAAATGATAATACCAAGCCCTTGGAGCTTGTTTAAGACCATAGAGAGCCTTCTTAAGTCTGCATACAAGTTTTGGATCATTTCCAAGGATGAATCCATCTGGTTCCTCAATATAAACTTCTTCTTCTAAGTCTCCATTCAGAAAAGCTGATTTCACGTCCATTTGAAATGATTTGAACTTCTGAAAGCTTGAGAGAACAAGGAAAATTCAGATGGTGTCAATTCTAGCAATGAGAGCAAATGTTTCTTCAAAGTCGATTCCTTCTTGTTGAACATACCCTTTACAAACAAGTCTGGCTTTGTTTCTAATAACTTCCCCATTTTCATTCAACTTGTTTTTGAATATCCATTTTGTCCCTATGACATTCTTATCTTTCGGTCTAGGAACTAATTCCCAAGTGTTATTCTTTTCAATCCGCTCAAGTTCTTCATCCATTGCCTTGACCCAGAATTTATGTTTGCATGCCTCTCTTACATTTTGTGGTTCAGTGGAGGGGAGTAATGCCAAATAACTTGAAGTTTCTGCAATTGTTCTTCTTGTTTGTATTCTTGCCACTTTTTGCCCCAAAATTTGAGATTCTGGATGATTCTTCTGAACATACCTAGATGGATTCTTTTCTTCTATCCTTATTTGTTCTTCAGGCTCCTCGTGGGTTTCTTCTTCATAGGTTTCTTCTTCATCATGAATCTGATTTGATGTTGATGGATAGTCCTCATCATCATCGAAATCTTCATATCTTACCTGCCTAGGAGTGTTTTCTTCTTCATCAACCACTATATCAATACATTCAACAATTTTTCCAAGCCTTTTATTATAACACTTGTAAGCTTTGTTGTGGGGAGAGTAACCAAGGAGAATGCCTTCATTTGCTCTAGGTTCAAACTTGCCAAGATGTTCATCAGTATTTTTGATATAGCATTTTCTTCCAAAAATTTTGAAATATTTACCGAAGGAGTCTCACCATACCAAAGCTCATGAGGGGTTTGAGTGATGTTCACCCGGACGTTTGTTTTGTTGAGAATAACAACTACAACAAATGTAGCTTCACTCAAGAAAGTTGTGGGAGTTCCAGACTCATCAAGCATAGCACGAGCCATTTGTTGAACCGTTATGTTCATCCTTTCCACTACTCCATTTTGCTGAGGAGTCATGGCTGTAGAGAATTCTCTTCTTATTCCATGTTCTTCACAAAAATAGAAAAACTCATTGGAGGTAAATTCTCCTCCTCAATCAGACCTGAGGCATTTGATTATGTGATATGATTAGTTCTCAACCAATGCTTTGAAGGATTTGAATTTTTTGAAGGCTTCATATTTGTGCTTCATGAGTCCTATCCAAACCATCCTTGAATAGTCGTCAATAAATAATATAAAGTATTCTTCTCCCCGAGGTGACCTTTTCCTAGACATACCACATACATCAGTATGGACAAGCTCAAGTGGCCTTCTAGTTGATCCTTCCCTCTCAGGGAAGTTAGTTTTGGTTTGCTTACCAAACTGACATGACTTGCATATTGTATTTTCTGGAATTCTGATGTCTGGAAGACCACGAACTGCCTGGTATTTGCATGCTTTTCTTATTTGTGAGAAGCTTAGGTGCCCCAATCTCTGGTGCAATAGCTAGTGTTCATCATTCTTGCTTAGATAACATTCATGTTGTTCTTCTTTGAATATGTATAAATTATTTGGAGTTCTTATGGCTTTGATCATTGTTTTTCCTATATCAAGATCGCGGAGACTACATCCATTTGATCGAAATATTACCTCAGTTCCTTGACCACACATCTGGATAACACTTAATAGACTATGTTTTAAGCCATCAACATACATCACATTTCCAACTTTGACCTTTTCTTTCAACTGAACAGAACCTTTACCTTTTATGAGCACAGGGGTGTCATTTCCAAATGAGACCTTCTTCTCTTTCTCTAAGGCACTATATGACTGAAGTTTTTCCTTATCACCCGTCATATGTTTCGAACATCCACTGTCGATGTACCATTGATTTTCTTGCCCTTCTGCATATAGTGCTATACCACATATTTCTGGTTGTGGTTCTTTCATTCTCCATGTTTTGGCACTTGAGGTTTGTTCCTTCTAAGTTGTCTGTCGAAACTTGCTCCTGCATTCAGAATCTTCATGACCGAAGTTGTTACAAATAGAACATTCTATTTAATTTTCAAGAGAATAAAAGTCATTGTAGGTTCTTTTCATGATCCCAATCATACTTCTTTGTTTTTGAGCTTCTCTAGTCATGATTGTCTTATAGGCAACACATTGAGCTACTTTGTGACCAAAGTTATCACACGAGAAGTATTGGCCATTGAAGAAACTCCTGCGATTATCAAATATACCAAACAAACGATTGTAGTTTCTATTGTCATCCATTCTTGAGGCAAATTGAGAAGGTTTTACCTATGGCTGGTTGCAGCTTTTGTTCATCCTTAAGGTGGATTGGCCCCGATTTACCGTGTAGTCTTTATTGGGCCTTTGATCACTCCTCCTTGCTGCATCAAGATAACTTTTGGAGGTGGATGGTTTTTGCACTCGAGATGTTTCTTCATTATATCCCAGACTTGTCTCGATTAGAGGAGAATGCTGCACATTGATAATCTCATCTAGAGTTTCAGATCCTTTAACAAATCTAAGATTAAGAGATTTTGTTTTCTCAATCTCTTTTCTAAGTCCCACAATTTCACATTCTACCTTTTCATGATGTTTTTCCCTTTTAGCCAATTAAAATTGCAAAGTATCAGTAATCATATTTTTCTCTTCTAAACAAATTTTGAGTTTAGAAATCTCTTCATAAAGACCTTCTTCATCTATAGCATCCATAAAATCATCATCTTCAAAAGCCTTTAAAAATCTATAATTATTACCTCATTCATCTTCATCACTATTTGAGATTCCATCACTGTCTTCATGATTGTAGTAGCTTTTCTTACTTCCATTCTGTTTCTTGTTCCATCTAACAAGTTCCTTACCTTTGTCAAGCTTATCTTTATGAGGACACTTGGCAGCATAGTGACCAACTCTTCCACAAGCAAAGCATTGGAAGGGTAACTTACCTCTGAATCGTCCAACACCCCGTTGAAGGTTCTTGACAAAATTTGATTCTTCCTCTTCTTCTAACATATGTCCTGCCTCATAGTAATCTCCTTTACCTGAAGCATTGAGTGTAGCTTCTCTCCTGTCTAATGATCCTCCTTTCCTCATTTCATAAGCGGTTAGAATTCTGTGTAGCTGCGACATGGTAATTTTCTGAAGATTCTCCTCTTCTTCTATTGCAGAAACTTTTGATTCAAACTTAGAGGACAAAGATCTTAGAACCTTTTCAACCACAATAGCCTCTTTTATTTCTTCACCCAATTTTTTCATACAATTAACAATCTCATCTATCCGTAGGAAATAGTTAGCCACACTTTCGTCATTATAAATTCTGAGATTTTCATACTGAATTCTGAGGGTTTGAATTTTTGCTCGTTTTACCTATTCATCTCCTTCATAGCTTAGAAAGATCTTGTCCCATATTTCTTTTGCAGTTTTATACTGCATCACCTTGACAAATTCTAATTGTGATAGACATCCTAATAAAGTATTGACAACCTTTGCATTTGTTTCAAACTCCTTCTTTTCAGCTAGATATGTAGGAGTCACTGAAGGAAAAGTGTACCCTGTATCTATGATATCCCAAACTTCTGTACCAAGAGATTGAACATAGGTTGTGACTCTTACCTTCAAATAAACGTAGTTGGTCCCATCAAAAATTGGTGGCCTAATCGATGCTTCTCTCTCGTAGTTGCTCATGATGATAGATCTTCCTTCAATCGATCAAGCTTCTTCTGAAGGACCTACTATGATACCAATTGTTGGAAATAGTACTGTGAGGGGGGGGGGGTGAATCAATATTATTTGGTCAATTATTTTCTTTCCAATCCCAGAACGTATACATTACTTCAGTTAGAGAAAACCACATATATACACAACTACATATAAGGAAACCCGTGTATACCATGCAGACTTATAATTTAATATATTCTACAGATGTTGAACATTAATATGTACATCAGAATAGTAACCAGGAACAGTAAAATAGAGCAAAAGACAATCACACATAAGAACACAAGATATAAGGTGGAAAGCCAATGTGGGTGAAAACCACCTACTGCAATATGTCTCTATCTTTTCAATTAGAAACTTCTGTTTACAATGATTATGTACTGGTGCAGTCCTTTACCAGTACACAGGCTGCAATGTGTAGAGAGCTACAACCCTCTCTTTTCTTTCAGGGACCACATTTCATAAAATTTCAGACTGGATCCATGAATATCAATCAATCGGCAAATAATCTCTTTTTCACCAATTAGTACTGAATCAAATAAACACTTCTCCGACTGTTGTATATAGTAACAGTAATCACACACCAATTATGAACCCATAACACTGTAGCTAAATAGTAGAAGCGGCTAAAGCATAATTCAAGAGATGTATGCTACTTCACTATTCCGAAACCTACGTGCATATGCTTCTGCATCGAGACCAACCTACATATACGCTTCTTTCACTTGCAGAAACTGCGTGTATATGCGGCTTAGCTTCACTGAACCTACATACAGATCTATAAAGGATAATTCACCCTTTCAATCATTCAGACATTAGTTAATCGAGACTATCAGATTTATAGATCAAGCGTGTGCCACATATCACAGATCAAAATCATACAAAGATACCACTATTCAAGCTTTAAGATTTTGACCCATGAAGAGAACTTATCCTTCCTTTTTGCGCTCAGGTTCCTCCTTCATTCAGATCCAGATCTGCACCATAACCCACTCACAGTATTCCATATCTAGCACTTGATCAGATATTCAATATTTCAGATTGATCCTTGCCAAATGATCTCCTTCCTCTTTTATATCCTTAGGCCTTTCACAATACCATGGTCCAAAAACCATAGCAATTCAATACCATGGACCCAATACTTGGGATCAACAAATATGACGAGATACCATGGCCCAAAACCATAGGTTGAAATACCAAGGAATAAATACGACGGACCAAAAATAAGTTCTCCCACATGTACACACTTTTTCGTGCATGAAAGTGCGTGTATACGCATACGCGCCTTGGGAACGTCCAACCCGCTTGTATACGCGGCTTCGTGAAAGTCAACTTGTGCATATATCTTTTTCTTCTTTCTGAGTGCTTGAACTATGTTTTGTCACCAAAGTGAGTTGCCATCAAGGGCAACACCTATGCCGTAGCGCCAAACCTGTGCCATAATGCCCACAATATTTGGAACAATTTGTTTACAATTTGCAAAAATCAAAACATAGAACCATGTCTCTTGATCTGATTCGAACAATATTTTTGGAAGGCATTCGAGAGGAATACTTAGATGATCTTAATTTGATGGGCAAAGGTGATATTTCCACTTTACCTTTTGAACAAATTTCTGATTTATGTGAAAAGTATTCTAGGAGCAAAGCCAAAAATGGAGAAAGAGCTATATCATCCAAAGCCACAAAATCTGCTTCAGCAAGTGTCACAAAGGCTGAAATAGGGAACTTGTTAGAATAATTCAAAACAGATCCCTTAAGTACCTTAGGAACTCAAATTGACACTCTAAAATCAAAGAAAAGACAAGAATAGGAAGATCAATTAATGGTTGTCTTTTGTCCAAAATGCTGGAAGAAACATGCTTTGAAAGACTGCCCATTAGAAAACATTCAAGTTTGTGCCTTTTGTACTGAAAATCATGATATATTTCATTGCTCTAAAGTCAAGATTTTGCATAATTGTAATGTTGAAGCTAACACAGATATGGATATGGTGTATTTCATGGGCGCTAAGAGACCGTGGCAACCAAGACTTCCACCTCCAGGTATGTTTCCAAACCAAAATTTGCAATTTCCTACACAAGATCAGATGTATGCTCAAAATGCTTGGAATGTACCCATGCCATGGCAACACCAAAATTACCCACAACAACAATGGAAACCATTTCAGCAATACTTAACAATATCAACCATATCCTCAACCATACCAACAATATTCTCAGCCATATAAATAGTATCATCAACCATATTTGCAATATCCTCAAACATATGAACAATATCCTCAGCAGCAAGTTGTTTATCAACCCCAAAACACTCAACAAGCATTGCTTTCTCCTCCACCAATAAATCTACCTCAATTACAACTTCCATCTAACCAACCTCCTAGACCCACTCAGATTCCTGCTCAACATGTACCAAATCCAAATAGTAGAGCAGATAGACCAGCTTACAGTGTAGATGAGGGACCATCATATCCCACATTACCTTTACAAAATATTGAGTTGAGGTCTGGTAAGGTACTTCAAAAGGAACCTCCAATAGCTGAAAAACAAGAAGAAAAAGAAGAAAATAAAAATAAAACTCCAACTCAAAGGAAACAAAATGATGACATAAAAAATAAACAAATGTAACTGTTACATCCACCACCGTTTCCAAAAAGATTGGTCCAAGCAAAACCTCCCATGTCTATACCACAATTTGATGTTTTAGATGAGCTAAAGAATGTCTATATAAAAATTCCACTATTACAAGCCATAAAAGACATTCCGATATATACTAAAGCAATCAAAGAACTATGCCTCAAGAAGCCTACCAGCAGAAGAGTTGATCCACAAACTATTCATGTTATTGAACATTTAGCTGGTCTTATGACAAACACCATTTCAATGGAAAAGTATGTTGATCCTGGTATTCCCAGAGTCACTATAATCATTAACAATATACATATTCCAAACACCTTAATTTACCTTGGGGCTACAATAAATGTGATGACTCTTGAAATAATGAAAACACCTCAGCTCACAAACATGAAGCACACAACAATTGTTATAGAACTAGCTGATAGGTCTAAAGTGATTCCTGAAGGGATTTTGGAGGACATAATTGTTTCACTGGACTCTTGGAAGTATCCAGTGGACTTTTTAGTTCTTCAGCCAAAATCTAATTTAGGAGGACACCCTATCATCCTTGCTATACCATCGTTAGCAACTGTTGATGCATTCATAGGATGTAGATTGGGTAATATGATGATTTCACGATGAACTGAAAGAAAACGACTCACTCTCTACCCATCAGCACAATCACTAATAGTTGCACACAATTTATGGCTTGATGATAAATACAATGATAAGGAAGAAGTTCAATCTGTTTTCAGCATCAATCAAATCTACGATTCTCAAGAACATAATAATGATGATTTAGTAGAATTGTTCCTTTCTCAACCTGATATTTCTGAAGAATTAAGAAATGAACAATACCATGCTGCAGAAGAACTTTTGGCACAGAATTTTCAAGAAACATGCACAATTCATTCTTTGCAAACAACATTTCAGAACATTTTTCCCATTCGATCTATCACAAACACACAAAGCAAGACCATAGAGATTAGTCCAGGAAAAATTTTGAATATTAGCACTCACCTAGACTCATCTCAGGAGGAAAAATTGATTCAATTATTGAGAAAATATCAAAAAGCATTTGCTTGGGACTACACCGATATGCATGGAATTCACCCTGAAACATGCACTCACCATATTTATATGGATAGTACTATTAAACCAGTGAGGCAACCACAGAGAAGAATGAATCCCATGCTTCAGGATATTGTTAGAGATGAATTACAAAAAATATTGAAAGTTAATTTTATTTATCCTATCTCTGACAGTTAGTGGGTATCCCCATTAGTAGTAGTGCCCAAGAAAAATGGCAAGTAGAGGATTTGTGTTGATTAAAGACAATTGAACAAAGAAACTCTCAAAGATTATTTCCCACTACCATTTATTGACCAAGTGCTAGAAACATTAGTTGGAAAATCATCATTCTCTTTTCTTGATGGTTTCAGTGGCTATAACCAGATCGGGCTAGCCTTAGAGGACCAGGACAAAACCACTTTTACTTGTCCCTAGGGCACTTATGCCTATAATGTTTTACCATTTGGACTTTGCAATGCTCCAGCTACATGTCAGAGAGTTGTATTAGCTATTTTTGTTGATTTAGTTCATGAATGTGTTGAAGTTTACATGGATGATTTTTCAGTGTATGGTAATTCATTTGAGCATTCATTATAAAATCTTGAATTTTTTTTGAAGAGATGTATTGAAGTTAATCTGGCCCTGAGTAATGAAAAGTGTTTTATGATGTTAGATGAAGGGATAGTATTAGGTCACTGTATTTCTTCTCAAGGCATTAAAGTTGATCCATCAAAAATCCAGATCATTGATAATTTGCCAATTCCGAAGACTCAAAAAGAGGTAAGAAGTTTTCTTGGGTATGCAAGCTGTTACAGAAGGTTTATTGAAAATTTTAGTAAAATATCTTTACCTCTGTTTAAGCTTCTAGCTAAAGATACACCTTTCAACAGGAATGAGAATTGTTAGAAAGCTTTTGAAAGACTCAAAGAAAAGTTATCAACCACACCAGTCTTAAAAGCACCTAACTGGACCCTACCATTTCACATCTTTATAGATGCATCTGGTACTACAGTAGGTGCCTCATTAGGCAAAAAATAAGAGTCTTTAAATTATGCCATCTATTACATTAGTAAAAATCTAACACCTGCAGAATTAAATTATACAGTCACTGAAAAAAAAATGCTTGCAATCATACATGCTGTGAATAAATTCCGACATTATATAATTGGTTATGAGTTTTTCGTACATAATGACCACTCTGCCATTAAGTATTTAATGAATAAATCAATCACTAACGACAGAGTTACTAGATGGTTGTTATTATTACAGGAATTTAATATTACAGTGTTAGATAGACCAGGTAAGGAGAATCAGGTGGCAGATTTTCTTTCTAGACTGTAAAATTTAGGTGAGGTTGTTCCTTTTGAAGATTCTTTTCCAGATGAAAATTTATTTGCAATTTCAATAGTGAATCCTTGGTATGTTGACTTAGCCAATTATTTGTCCACAAGAAAAACACCTCCATATTTTACTCCAAAGGAAAAGAAGAGGCTGATCAAACAAAGTGTTAGATATTCATGGGTTAATGGAGATTTATTTTACACCATTTATGATATGATTATTAGACGATGTGTAAGAAATGATGAAATAATTGATATTTTAAAATCTTTTCATGATGAACCATGTGGTGGGTATTTTGCAGCAAAAGGGAAAGCATTCAAGATTCTCTACCTTGGATACTATTGGCCATCTAATTTTAAGGATTCCAAGAAGTATGTGAAAAGTTGTGATAGCTTTCAAATAATGGGCAGCCCAACAGCTACAGATGAAATGCCACTTCAGCCTCAAGTACATTTATAACCATTTGAAAAATGGGCTCTAGATTTTGTAGGACCCATCAATCCAACTTCCAAAGGCAAAAATTACATCCTAGTATGTATTGATTATGTGACAAAATGGGTTGAAGCAAAAGCACTAGTCCGGGCAACTGAACAAATAGTGGTAAAATTCCTTTTTGAAGAATTTTTTGTAAGGTATGGAGTACCAGGGGAGATAGTGACAAATCAAGGTACTCAGTTTACTTCAAAACTAATCAAAGACATCATAGAAAAATATAAAATCAAGCACAGGAAAAGTACACCTTAGCATCCACAGGCCAATGGCTAGGTGGAATATATAAATAAAACATTAGAAGGAATTATCACTAAGATAGTAGCAATGAACAGAAAGAATTGGGAAGAGAAGCTCAAAAATGCACTCTGGGCTTACAAAATCACATGGAAAAACACTACAAGATTTACACCATATCAGCTGGTGTATGGAAAGGAGGTAATGCTTCCTATTGAATTTCGAATACATACTTATAAGATGGCTACAAATTTAGGAATTGATCTCAATGAAGCATAACAAGAGAGAATTAGGCAATTGAACCAGTTAGATGAAATGAGGTAGCAAGCAGAGGAGACAACCATCCTAATGCAGAAACAAAGGAAGCAGTGGCATGATGCACACATTAAAAAGAAATAGTTCAAAGAAGGAGACTGGGCTTTACTCTTTGACTCTAAATTTAGAGATCATAAAGCCAAATTTACAACACATTGGATGGGCCCATATGAAATAGTTCAAGTATATGAAAATCGATCAATCAAGCTTACTACAATTGATGGAGAAGGCAACACCTTTCTTGTCAATTGACATAGGTTGAAACTCTATCATAAGCCCATCAGTAAGGACGATTTTATTCAAACTGTATCTCAGCAAAGGGAGGTTGAGGTATTGCAGCCTTCAGCTATGATATCTCTACCTTAGTCATTTCAATTTCATTGAAAAAAAAAAACTACAAAAAAAAATACAAGATAAAAAGAAAACAAAAATTAAAAATAATAATAATAATAATAATAATAATAATAATGGTTTAGATGTGAAAACCAGACTCTGGCACACTCTACACCCGAATTCTTACTAGAAAACCATTCATTTGGCTGGTAAGAATTCCTTTTTCTACTTGTTTACTATTTTTCATCAATTCAATAATGAATTGAGGACAAGTCAAAGACTTAGTGGGGGAGAAGAAACAATGGTTTTTCCCTATCTCATCTCCTCATTTTTAAATCTTCAAGGAATTTGTTTCAGTAATTCAGTATTTCAATAAAAGAGTTGTTTTTGTTCTAACTAGAGGGACCTGTTCAAGCAATATGCAGTGGGACCTATTCAGAAGACCATATCAACAGTACCAATATCAGAGGGACATGTTCAGAAGGCTATGTCAACATCACCAATATCAGAGGGACCTATTAAAGAATGCATTCAAGATACATCAGGCTACTTCAACAATGTTTTCAAAGGTTGCTTATCATCAGAATTATAATCAAGGCTACATCAACACCAAGGATAAAAGAAGCTTCACAAACATGGTTCTTGAGAGTTATTCAGATTTTAAAGGCACCTGTTATATTCAATTTCATTTCAAAGGGACCTGCTTTAGAAAATAAAGATCAATCATACATGTACAAACAAATTAGTCATACCTGTGCACGCCAAATCAGTATTTTGTCAACCAACAAGTGTAATGTATTGTTGAAATTTTCATTTTTAACATTGAAAATTGTTAAATTATTTTAGTGTTAAAAATGATAATTATTATTGATTGTTATCAATTTCAAAAATCCTTATCCCCATAACCTTTGTAATACTCCTAAATACTCACCTCATTATCACTCTACTTATAATTTCCTATCATACCTTAGCCTATTTTTATTCCTACTATGCTCTTCAAACCTTTTCATAACCCGCTTCAAACCTTTTCATAAATCCATCATTTTTAAATCCGACCTCTCGCAATCAAGTACCAACAAGTAGTGGATACTCAATGCAAAATTCCATTCAATAGAAAGACATTTGTTAAATCGTCTGTCCTCAAATGATTTCATTCATTTCGACTGCTGGAGTTATAAAAACACTCTTGTGACCCAAGTCTGCTTACGAAATGTATTTGTTATTATCACAAGATTTGTGTATTGTGTTCTCATGATTATGCTTCTGCAAATCAGTATTTCTCCTCTGTATTCATGATTTGAATGCGCCTTCTGACTCTGCAAACAAGCTTATGGCCTCTGACAGTAAGTCTGTTCTCTGCATTATCATCATAGTAGTTGGATCTTATGACATCAAGCAAAATGAAGGTCGTGTTGGCATTATGATTCTAGTTTGGTACTATGGCACAGGTGTTGTACTTGATGGCAACTCACTCTAGTGGCAAATCTCAGTTCAGACACTTAAAATCGTGGAAAATAAGTTACCCACAGGTAATCTTAGAGGAAACTGTGGACCCGCACGTACGCCGACCAAGGAGTGCGGACATACTCGCAGGTGCTCTGTTCAGAAGGTGCGGACCTCAATTTCACTCACTCCAATGCAGAAAAGTGTGTGCACATGGGAATCTTCATGAATGGTTCATGGTATTAGTCCGACAGTTTTTGATCAAATGGTTTTGGTCCATGGTATTGCATCCAAAAGTATTGATCCCAAGTATTCGGTTCATGGTATTGTGTTATTATGGTTTTGGACCATGGTATTGTGAAGGGCTCGTCTATAAAAAGGAAAGGAGATCACTTGGATAGTCAGTAGTTAAAAGTTGAATATCTTAAGATCTGAAGTTTTGGGTGATTTATTTTAAAAGCTAGATCTAAATCAAGGAGAAAACTTAAGATGAATCTATTGATAGGTCATGATCCCTCAAGCACATGAGCAGATGTGTGGATCTGACTGATTGCGGCACATTGGGGGACTGTTAATTTGGCCCTAATCAGAAGTCCGCAGGCGATATGAAGGCATAGTGCAGGGGTACGCACCGTAGCGAAAGGTGCAGTGCGGGGGTACGCAGCCCATGAAAAGGCTCAGTGCAAGGTACGTAGCACAGGAGAAAGTGTAGTGCAAGCCGTACACAGGGCTGCAAAAGGAGAAGTGCGAGGTACGTAGTGCGGGAAAAGGCACAGTGCGGAGGTACGTTGTTTGTCAAACAATGAGGGTGCAGACCTGAGAGAAGGTACGCAGAGTAGAAGAACCACCAGTGCGGATCTATGTAGTTTAGACTCAGAAGAGTTGCAGATATTCGCAGGCCCCTCTTGGTGAAGTTGTGGACTTATCTTGAAATTTTTGTTGACTATATTTTATCTATTGCAGCAGAATACTGGGTTTAGATTTCTGGTATTACTTTTCTGTTTACAACATTATGAAGAGTTGGGTGATTCATTGGTTGATTGGATAAGGAGATTGGGTCATTTGCATGTACTTGATGAGTATTTGATGTCCATGGATCCAGTTTGAAAATTAATGAAATGTTGTCCTTAAAGAAGTAAAAGAGCTAAGGGGGTTGTAGCTCCCTTCCAGGAGAGACTGGAAAACGAGAGAGAGTTGTAGCTCTCTGCAGGTTGTAGCCTGCGTACTGGTAAAGGACTGCACCATTACAAAATCATTGTAAAAGAAGTTTCTAAGAAGATAGAGACATATTGCAGCAGGTGGTTTTCACCCACATTGGGTTTCCACCTTATATCTGGTGTTCTTTGGTGTGACTATCTGTTTTTCTTGTTTCATGCTCATTATTATATGCAAGTTAATGATCAATAAATTAAGGAAGGCATATTGAAAAGAATTTGATAATACGGATTCACCCTCCCCCCTCTCAGCATTATTTCCAACAGATAGAACATTCTTGGTTGAGTGAGTAGCTCTCCCATAAAGTGAGTCACTTCTTTTCTCTTTCAACAAGCTTCCATCCACCTCCTCTTGAGTACTGAAAGTGAGAACTCACTGCAATAGGTACTGACCATCTAAGTCTCGTTTCCAAACATCGAGGGAATAAATTCTTTTCTCTTTTTCCACGAGGAGTTCCACCACCTATCTCAACTTGACACCCGCAAATGGAGCTCGGTGGAAACAGGTACTTCCAAGTGGAGTCGTCTTTCCATAGCGAGTCATTGATCCTTTTTTTCTTCTTTCAAGAACTACTATGTTTTTTGGAGCACAAGAAGGGACTTTCACATTCCAAACGAGGAAGACCTTAGAGCTATTAAGAATTAGGTAATACAAAGCTACCTGATGATAGTTTCGAATTTGTTCCCTCGCGTGCTCATAAAGAAACTTTAAGGGCCAATTTTCACTATTTTGACAAATCAGCTTACATGTACTTCGCTGAGGTAAGGGCAAGCAGTCTATTAGGAGAGATTACTCTTATATAATAGGTAACTGTAACTATCGGGTATGTTCTATGATATAGTTAATAGATGAAGAGGAACGAGATCTATGACCAAGTAGCCTATAGGTCAGATACTATATTATATATACCATATGCCTATATTAGGAGTGACCTATAGCATATACCATATATTGATATCTTATCGTACACTATACCTTTGTATACACAGTTCTAGTAGGTAATAGGACTAATAAGGCGCCTCAGCCATATTGATCTAATTAGTATATAAAGGGTGATGGGATATACTAGTTTAGCCGTCCTATAGAGAGGATATGGGCAACTAGGAATTTATGATGCGAAGGGGATAGGTCATATGTTATAGTGAGTATATGGTTATAAGTACCATTAGCCTTACGTATAGTGATACTAAGGGTAATCACATGGTAAATAATAGTTCTTTGATTTAGTTATGGTTCGCTAGTCTACACAGCTTTTACACAATATATTTAAACAAACTCACTCTTGCTTTGGATATAATTTCTCATACGTTCCCTCTTTATTATTTACCTTGGTAGCTATTGTAAATTTAATCACTACCTTGGAATGCTCGCTATTGTAATTGTATATAATATCCCATATATATACATCCTTTCTCCAATTATAGGGATATACATACCTATTCTGTTTCACTTCATTCATATACCACTAGAATTCCTCTCCTTTTAGTCGAGTGATTTTCGTTCTCATAAATTAAGTAAAAAAGAGCTTTCCTCGTATTCCATCATCTGCTAAAATAATGTAAGTTTGAAACCTTTAAGGTTATGTAGACATTCCTTTTTCACATATGGGGCATCATAATTTTGTGGCGTTTTTAGTTCCCTTAGCATGCTCCTCTATTTTTATAATTATGTCTATTTAGTCTTCCATTCATCTTTGTCTTCTTGTATCCGATCCTGTGTGAAGTGACTTTGTGCTACTCAATCTCCATTGGACATCTCAACTACACATATGATTGGTTAGTAAACACATCAGAAAACATTATATATCACATGTATAATCATGGATCCATAATATAATATAAGATCAATCATGGACACAATAGTATATAAATAACTTATATATATATATATATATATAGATATAGCCTTCATTCTCAAAATACATGAAGGAACTTGAAGTTGCTTTTCTCTAAGGGGATGGAACAAGTGAGACCATCGGGAGAAGAATGTTTATGACGCTAAAAGGAATAAAGAGTAGCATCATAATGAAGTATGTTCATCCATATGTTAGGGCTAACTTGAGTATAATACATATCTATCACATCACACTAGTAGTATTCCCTAGCCTAGTGTCTCCTTATTTAGGCCTCCAAGCACGTGGCTAATCACATAAGGGTCCCTTTATTGGTTTTTACACATTACTGTGTAATTACTATGATCTTGCAATTATATAGGTAAATCTCAATATTACTCCTCCCAACTCACCTCTATAGCCGGTTACATTAGCCTCTACTTACCATAGTCTAATTTGAATAATATGTTGGGACCTATCATTCTCAGCATCCTAATAAGTCTCCTTGTCTCTATGCCATGCCATCTAATACCATCTATATTTGAAACCCTCAAAGTATCCTCTCATCGAGTCCCCACCACCCTTCTCATTAGCATTGGTAAGACGTGCATAGGACGGGTATCATCTTTTTATCTCACATCTACCTATAGCCCAACTATCTACGCATCACTGTTAGTTTTGACTACTAACATTTAAAAATGATCATTAGGCCATGCACCAACCTACCTATCCATGAGTAAAGATCCTATCTAACTCTGTAGAGAAGTAACGCACCCATATAGAGTTGTTATCTTACTTTATGTATCTAGACGTGTGCGTAAGCCATTAAGACCCTCTGCACAAAAGGCTGATTTTGGATATTTTCAATCAAAATATAGAATGTATATGTATGCTTATGTGGTGGGTTAGAGTTTTGACTTTGTAACCATCGCTCCTCTCTAGGTTTACCATATATATCAATCTTAGCATATACTATGTAGCATCTCTCCTAGATATCCATATGGCCACCGCAATTGCTAGCACATTTGTCTAAATAATTCAGTAATCCCTCTATCTTGGCCTCCAACCTAATTGATCGCTATTGTTAATATAGCTATACTTATACACTTAGGGATTTGTACCTTTTATGACCATGTTTTATCACTACACCATCCATATATGTCTCCCATAGACTATATATGTGCCATGTGGCATCCCCCCTCTAGTAGGATAGTTATGGTGGAACATGTCCCCTACATATAATGTTGGAAACTCTTAGTCTTCAGATCCTAGGCTATATGCTAAGCACCTTCTTACATATATGGTGGTAATCCCTAGGTCTATTGAACTCATTGCTCTAGGTCTTCATGATATTATATGTTCCTACAAATAGGCTTATAGGAATACATATGTGGCTAGCAATACATTTTCATCATCTGTGTTCTTATTTAAATCATCAACATATTGCAAGATTTTTATGGCCATTGCAAATTCTAGAATGGAAATGGGAAGTGATTTCCATATATTTCATAACAGTGTTACCTAAGACACTGAAGCAACATGATTTTGTGATGGTGGTAGTAGATAGGTTATCTAAAGCAACTCATTTTATTGCATAGGCATGATCCCTTTTGAAGTTATGTATGGTACAGACTGTCTAACTGAAGTGAATTGGGAACGTATAGTGGATAGAGTGATTCTTTGACTGGATATGCTATGACAAATCAAACAACAAGTTGTCGAGATAAGGCAAAAGTTGAAAATTGCCCAAGATAGGGAGAACAATTATTGATATTTCAAGAGAACACATAATGAATTTTAGGTTGGAGATCATGTATAATTTATAGTGAAGCTGAAGAATATCTCTTTGAATTAGGGAAGGTATGCCAAGTTCACACCTAAGTATTATGGACCTTTTTAGTCCTTGGTAGAATTGGACCAGTTGCATGTAGAATTGTATTGCCTTCTAACATAAGAGCTCATAATGTTTTCATGTCTCCTTAATAAATATGTACATGATCCTAAGCATGTTATTAATTGGAATTTTCTTTAGGTGGAACTGAAAGTAAAGTTCCAAGTGGAGCCTGCATATATCCTCGATCTAAAGGTGCCCACACTTCGGAATTGAGCCATCTGTCAGGTAAACGTGTAGTGGAAGCATTTGTGGCCAAGTGAAGTTACATGGAATATTGAGTATGTGATTCACAAGGTGTATCCATCTTTGTGTTAGGCGGAGAACACTGAGGTTGATGTCATTCCTCAGGGGAGGGGGAATGTAATGTCCCAGTTTTGACCACAAATATTAAGGCCTAATTACGCGAATAATGTACATGTCATTTTAGTTCTTTGTCTGGATCTTAAAACTTGCATATGACAGGAGCAGCTAGAGGACAACCATGACAGATGTACACTTAACTTCGTGATTATTTGTACCCTCCCACCATAGCCCATCCTATTTAGACTTGAAATTCTTGCTGAGCTCATTCACCAACTGACTGGTGGAATGCTTGTTGAGGAAATATTGCAGGTATAAATTTCTTGGATATGGCAATGAGTGCAAGTCCATGAGGAAGGCTAGTTTATATTTCATGCAAGGGCTAAGAAGATTTGATTTGGATTAAGAATCTCTTCACTACTTAATTGTCACTCTAGAGCAATGGGGAAGGAAAAATATAGACAGATGGGAAATTTACTTACTTTATATGGGGGGACCTACTTCGCTCCATTAATAAAGTTATCTATGCCAATAAAGGAAAGAAATAAAGAGGAAACCACCCATATAATAGAGAGCCTTTCTTTTTGACCCATTCCTAATTACAAAGCTTATGCTGAGCTCGATCTGTATTCATCAAACATGACTGAATAGGGAAACCAAGCTATCCCAAATATGCCTTGTATCCCTATCTAACTAGTACAACTAAGATACAAGAAAATAAAGCCTTTAATTTCCACATCGATTCTTAGGGAAACTATGGAGCTACTTAACTAACCAATTTTCAAGATATGTTCTAACTATACTTGTTCTTCCTATGAATGATTGTAATATGGTGGGTACAAGAATGTAATGTATAGGTAATGCTTATGATATGAGATTCATTATGTAGATACATATCACATTTAACACCATTTAATATTAATCATTGTATCGATATGAGCTTACAAGAAGTATTGATCTTCCCTATTCAATGATCAAAGGTATCGAGATTTCATCAGTTACAAGTGTTTCCTTAACTATGACCTTTATCAATATTGAACCAATATTGTAGTACTCGTAATTGAAATCATTATCCTTATTAGATATCTAACTAGTATAATCATTCATACTTTCCGTAATTAGTGTGTATAGATTATACCCTTTGACTTGAATGTAAGCTGTAATCAGGCTTAAGTAATAATACCATGTGATCTGATATGAATAGTCATACTTCATTCTCGTTAAGCTATGATAACAATAGATATACCTTCTATAAGTGGTTGCGTAATTAAACAAGATCTTATAACACCAAGGATGAGCTAAGTTAGATAAATGCTTATAATACATAAAAGAAGTTGTAATACTGTGATAACTATAACATATCATTACATGGTCACAACTCACAACTTGAAGCATGCTCAAATAAAGTAACAATCTCTATTAGTATATGTTTCCAACATTGAA
Organism: Pinus taeda; assembly: GCA_000404065.3. Classification (NCBI taxonomy): domain Eukaryota; kingdom Viridiplantae; phylum Streptophyta; class Pinopsida; order Pinales; family Pinaceae; genus Pinus; species Pinus taeda. Next base: position 167,363 of record APFE030654330.1, read on the forward strand.
CTAGACCTTATTAGTAGGATTAGCATTGATATCGTGTTAGTCTTTGTATTCAACTAAGCTTGAGTTGTGGTTAGTTGGGTAGATTACAAATAGTACCCTTCTATACTACTCTTAATTCCATTGATTTATATATCCTGTATAAACATAATAAAACATGTTACATAGAGTAAGAACCGTTATCATGCTTTATCACATATTGAAGCTTAGCGAAACTTGAATACTAGTTTCTTAATTAGGTTGAATACACTAGTATAACCCTTAGACCAACCTATTTGTAGGAGTAATAACACTACTTAATAGTGATGGATTTAGTTATGACCTTTATACGTCTATACTATGTTATTAGGGTAGAGTGTAATCAAGCCAAGTCCATGGAGGCTGATCTATTGATTCACCTTATCCATTGAATAGGGAAACACCTTATCCCCTTTTTAGGTTATGTTATAGTGGCAAGATTTGTGTACTCATTTGTATAGAATAACTTGGAACCTTACTTAAAGTTATACGGATTTGTTAGTAATGAATATTGAGTAACAAGGTATAGATACATTGTATCAAAGATATGCATCTTAGTTATTCATTAAGCTTGGTGCTTGCTCGAAATTCTAGGTATCATATGACCGTAATCATAGTACTAGTAATGGTATTACGATTACTATGATTTGAAATTACCGTAATAAGTAGTATCCAAAAGTGTTAATGATAACCAAACATCGTATAAGTATGATGAATAGGGACAAGATTGGAACGTGGATTGAACCTGTGGTCTCACCCAAGGATCTCCCTTATATCCTTTGTTGCTAGATATATTCTTATGGGAGACGTTTGATGGAAAGGTAGTGGGTATCCTTCCCTCAAGATCGAAGTAAAAAAGAGATCGTGATGACATTATCAATTGAGTCCATAAAATGGGTGAAGTAGATTCAGTGAGAGATATTATTGCTTCTCTATTAACGGAGGTGGGATTTTCAGTTGTAATTTCAAAGTCGCGAGGAAGGTTTGCTACTTACGTTATTAGTTACATTTCAAATGTGGGCACATCCTCATCCTATACATTTCCCCTCTCAAGGAACTCTCTCAATGATTCACGTTACCTTTGACTGAACACTTCAATCGATATGAGGAAATGGGGCATGGATTGTCCCAATGAGAGGTAGTTACAAGTGTCGTGACTAACCTTAAGATGTTATTCGTGGGATTATTATACTTCTTCCCACTTAGTAGTAACTGTAATCGAATTAATCATGTTCTCTTCACACAGATGAAGAGTGTTACCGTTGGTCTTCTTCAACGATATGACAAGATTACAATAATTGCCCTGATCGGTACTTATGGTTATTTGTTAAGGAATCAACGAAATTCCTCATACATCCATAAACTAAGAGGTGTATACTAATGTGTGCTAAAGAAATACATCGAAAGGTTCTGAGGGGCCCAATTGAGGGTTTCCTTCCTCGCCATTTCTCGACTGGAGTTATGTCACTAACATATCTAGTCGGAAGCAAATTTAGGATATAGTTTGAGTAGCAAGCAACTTCTACCCAAAATTACTTCTACCCAAAATTGAGTGGGTAGGTCTTTGGCATGCAGTAGACATCCAACCATTTCCACCAAATTCATATTATTCCTCTCTACCATTCTGTTTTGTTTAGGGATTTTTCTTTTTCTTGAATGAGGGATAAAAGGATCCACTCTGACCCTTCTTATTATGTCACAAATATTGATCCATTTGATAGATATTACCCGTACCTACCTAATATAGTTAGTAACCATTAGTGGCTTAAGCAGATATGTAGGCAAGCACGGTTATAATTGAATGGAGGGAGGCCAATTGTGACTATTTGACCCTTTGCCCATCCATTATTTACTTACGTTAATTCCATCTGCATTCATTTTGGCCATGGGGTTTTGGTTTCAATCAGGAAGACCTTTGGGAGAGGAGGGAGTAGTAGTGTTTTGTTTTTCTAAACATGGGATGGGGAGCAAGAGGAATTCCCTTACTTTTGCAGTTTTTATGTGTTATATTTTTTGTTTAGAATTGGGTAGCATAGCATGCATCTTTATATATCTTTCTTTCAGGCAACATGTGCCTCATCATCGAAGCTCATTAAAGTGAAAGGAAAAATTGATTATGCTCTTTATAAAATGAACTTATTGGGTTTCAAACCCTGTTGAATAAGCAAAGTCAAAAAGTCTATCCCAAGGCCCATGATTTTGGAATCAATCAAGTAATATGAGAACAAACTAGATATTGGTAATAGTATTAGGTGTAGGAATCAAGTTTATTGGTATTCTGATTAGAGTGGTAATCGAGCCTGGCAAACTGTACATTGGCTATTGCGATAATTAATCAGTTAGTCCTGGCATTGGCGGTAAGTGTCAAGAGAGAGATGGACTTGTCCGAGTGAATAAGGCATGGAAAGTGGAAAGTTGGCAAGAGATAGAGATAAACCTGCCCATTTTGTTAGACCCAATAAACTAGTAGCCTAGATAATGTCTTTAGCTCCATAAACATTGTTGGCTTCGAGGGGCCTGACCCAGGTTCAACGTTAGTTATCCAAACAAATCCCTACACTATTGGCCCTTTCGGGATTAGCCCATGGAGTGCGGACCAAAGCCTTACTCGAAGGAGTATGGGGGGATGCTAGAACCAAGTTTCCACACCTTGAGTTTGTCGTGATGTCTGTTTATTCCTTCTATTCCTACTTTTGTGTAGGTCACTTAGGTTATAGGGCTTTGTCATACTAGCCCTTTATTTCACCCTTAACTACCTCCACGAAATGGTGAGAATCGAGATTGACCTTCGTGTAACCCTAACCTGTGGTTTAGGTACTTTCGCACAGCTAGGGTAGCATGCTGTGAAGATTCCCAAAGTAGCTTAAGTATCTTACTTATTTTATTAAACAATCACAACTAGCACTGTGTAAATAGATGTTCTTGCTTGCATTCAACTAACCAATGTAGTTACATACATTTGTGCATCACATAAGCATTATAAATGAAATTAATTCACAATATTAACAGGAAAAAAAGAAACAAAATTTTTAAAATGCTTCTCTTTATTGATATCTTCAAACGATTACAGACTTTATATGCCCTATCTACGCAGTTGCAGTGCTTCACACATTCAGTTGTAGACTTCTACCCTAGGACTCTGTGTACTCAGCTATAGAGCTTCTACCTACGATACGACCTGAAACTTAGACATCTCTCCTTATAGCTCAAGACTTTTTCTACAACTTATGATTGATCTAAGTTCTTAGAGGTTATTTAATTAGCTCTCTTTATATAATCCCATGGTCCACAAATCATGGGTAGATCTTTTACAACCGACTTTACTTTACAAAATAAGGGCAGGCGACCCTTTATGACTCATGAAACCTTCGCACTCTGCGACCACAAAATGTGGTGTCTTTACAACTTTATTACAAAATTCAACCCAAACATTGGCTTTTAGTGTGAAAAATGTCCTTGGGGGATCCCGTTCCCAATACGCCCCCCACACAAACATCGTGACACACCCTTGAGTGACTTAGCAGGTGCAGAGATCTCATTGCAAAGACCTCCTAGCTTGACTCGTATGACTGCAACCTCAATAGTGCACTGTATGATCACCTGCTTCAAGTCTTCGACCATATGCGTTGTCACTGCTCCTGAACTGTCGACCTAAATCTTTTGTTGAGTTTCTTGCAGACTCGCAAGATTTCTTTCGATATATGTTGTGACTGTGTAAGCCTCATCTAGCGAGGGCTTCAGTTGCGCCTTCAGCACTGCTTCCTTGTGTAGCACTACGTCCACCTGTTGTTTTATCTGCTTGGCGTCCTGCAGGTTCAACAATCTCTGTGTGAGTGTAATGGTTTTCACTATGCCTTTGACCTCATCATAGCGCGGTTGTAGCTCATACGCTTCTGTCTCTAGTCACCATACATTAGGGTCCTCCTACAATCTTGTAAGGACCTCGAAGTATTGCTCAAAAAGTTGCGTGTAGTCTACTACTACAATGTCAACCACTGCTACTGCTTCTGTGACAGTGGTCGCCGGCTACTCCTTTACTTCTAGCGGAGTTGAAGGTTGGGTCTTGAAATGTAACTCTGTGATCTATAGGTTCAACTCCAACTAAACGATCACCATTTATGTATGAGTGTCGCACACCCTCGCGGTCGGTTTGCGGACATGCATCTCGACTGGTTCTTCCTCAAGAATGGCCAACTTTGGGACCATTTGGCATGCCTCTTCAATGACCTGCATTATGTTCTTATTCTGATTGGTCACCTCAGTCACACATGCGATGGCAGATTCTCATTGTAGTACCATCTTCTCATTATTAATACGTTGCTCACTAATCACCTAGAGGGTGCGCTGCTCATGGGCACTCAGCTCTGTAACCACTCCATCTTGCAAAAGTTGAAGTGCTTCACCAGGAAGTGCTGCCAAAATCAAGCCTACTCCCTTGAGGGCACTGACAGTGAGCTTGTCAGCTTCATTCTCCATGGTCAGTGCTCCATCAGGTAGCACTATCATGCTAGAGGCCATCGCGTGCAGCATCTCGACAACTTCTAAAGTGTTGATCACAACGCTAGTAGACACCGTGCCAACCTGTGACACGTGGGTCTATAGCTCTTGCAAATATGTATGGATAGCCCCCAAAATTATTTATTGTTGCTGCTCAAATTGTCTAGGGCCTCTGCAATGACATTGCACACCATGTCACCGATGTCATGCAAATTGCCGTTTGTGAGGGTGATTGGGTCCAATGATGTCTTAGTGGCCTTGGATTTATTCCTGGACCCTCCTTTCTCCTGCTCTCTTGGACATTTGATGTGGGCATACATTGCCTCTAGGTCTATGATGTGCTATTCTATCTACTCATCTGTATCGTCCTTTGTCTTAGGTGAAGGTGACCTTGTGCTTTTGTCAGAGGATTGCTCTATTCCACCTGTTTGCTTCTCTGTTTGTTGAGTGACATCGTGCTCCACTTGGGCCTCGTTGGCATCCTCCTTGTTTCTCTTTTTGGCTAGTTGCATCATTTTTAGCTTGGCCTCCTCCTTATTTCTCTGTGCAACAGATTTTCTCCCTCCCACTGCCAAGTCTCCTATAGTGCGCCACTTTTCCGGCCATTGATCAAGCACTGCATCAATGGTGTCATCCGTTTCTAGGTAAGGCAAGCCATACCATTTTTGTGTAGGGTCCTTCCACGCCCTAATTGTCACATGGTCAAAATCTACTTTGAACTCTGTATAACCTTGCAGGTTGGCAAACATAGTAGGAGAAAACTGCAGTTTGTGATTGATGGCCATGCGGATGTACATATCCATTAAGATCCAGAAGATCTTGTTGTCCTTGATTTGCTGCGCATCCTTGGTCACCCACAACGAAGCGTACTTCACTACTTATGGTAGGTCTGGTATGACCAAAGGGAATTAGCTGTCATTTGGTAGCTTCCATGCTACCAACACAATCGACAACAAGAGCCACGCATAGTCGAATGTCTTACTGAGCTCCTATGCTTCACGACAGTTTGCTAGGAACTCTCCACAAAGATAGTGAAACCAATTGAATTGGATTCGTTCAGTGCACTAGGTTGCTAGTGCGACAACATGCGCCGACACCTCCTAAGCGTTGTTAGCCTCCTGCTGCAGCAGGTTACTCATATTTCATGATTGACATTTTTACAGGCCAAATATGTCATACTTTGCATGCTGCAATGCTCCATATTTCCTTAAACAGTCTCCAAGTGAAGAAGGCTAATCAGAGTCCATTAATTGCCTTCCAAATATTTGAGAAGTTATCCCGGTATCGCCAACTTTCAGTTAAAGGGAGGTCCAAACAGCTTAATCTTGGTCTCCCTAGGTTTAAATTTCCTGTTTTAGAATATAGAGAATGTAAATCTGTCCAAATAGCTTAATCTTGGTAGATTTTTAGATAGGTAGAGAAGCAGAGGAGCCCAACAGTTTAATCTGGGCCCTCGGATGAAATAAGGGTAGCATGAAAAGAAAAAAGAGAATGATGGGTTTGCAAGTCTAAGTGCACCCAAATCAAAAGAAGAAATTTTTTTATGTAAGTAGGCTGGGTAGGTAGTTTTGAGGTTGGTGAATCTTAATTGCTAATCAGTTCCAGATTTCCAAACGTCATCTTTACTCAGGACACAATCAGCAGGTAGTTCTATGCGAGAAGCTCAAAAACAGGTATAACTAACTCCCTTTCTTCATTTTTCCCCCAATCATTAACTAACTTCCCCAAAAGAGGTCAAGATCTGCTTGATACCTCTTAAGTTTCATCATTTTCATAGTAGTTGCTTGAGGAAAGATCTGCTTTACTCAAAGTTTTTCCATACTCTCTTTGAAGAATGGTTCTATCCCCTTGTAACAGCCTAAACTCTCATGAACTTAGCACTTTCTTACCATCTCCATATTAACCACTAACATTATTATTTATCTCCCTATATTTTCCCCATCACCCTACTAAAACTATGTAAATAATCATCCCCTATGTAAATATCCCTCCCCTGGTTGAAAAATAACCATAAGTACCCCTGGGAATTGCTCAGTTTACCTGAAACTTAGCAAGAACCCTTACCCTTCAAACCATCTCCCAAATATAATGAAAATCCCTCTGAGGTGATCGGACCCCTTTCGAAGCCTCAAACGCCTTTCACACTTACTTACTCCTTCGATCGCAACAAAACCCTTGCCGACTTCCCTAACACTCCGCAGACCCTTGAAAGCCTGATCGCATCGCAAGATCGCAGTTTCTTCTCCATGCAAGTTTTGACCCATCTGTCGCCATTCGACGCGATATCGCGATATCGACGATCGGCGGTCGCAAGCGCCAAATGTCCAATTGAACCAGCCTTCCGTTCCCCGCCGATGCGATACTGCGATTGCATCGGAGAAGTTCATCGCATCACCTCCAGTATCAGCACCTCGCCATTTTATTCTGTACCAGGGACCCACCGTTGGCTGACGTCAGTAGCCAGAAAACCAAAAATTTGCGCAGGAAGAGAAATCACACTTCGGAGCTCCAGAACAAGAAACAGAGGCAGTTTTCCATGTGTGATTAGCGTGAAGTGCTAATCGTGCATCGCTACGGGAAATAGGCCGTTTCGCGGAATCTTGGGGAGATCTTTCGATTCCTTGGCCCGTTCTGTGCCGAAAAGCCTGAAAATCGCCCGATCATGCCAAATTGATCTGGTTTAAAGATAGCAGAAGATCAATGACAGAGTTTAAAGTGTGTTAGATCAAATCATTAGGTGTCAAGTGTGTCAAAGAGTATCAGTAGACGGCGGAAGATATCAATGTAGCGGCAAAGAGTATCAGTGAAAATCTTAAGCAGTGGCCCAAAGCAGGAGAACATTTAATACCTTCCAGCTAAGTCATAGAAAGAGGGCGAAGCCACTCAAAACTCTCAAATCATAATCATTGCACATTTAAATCGCACCAGAGCAGAACTACAGCTCCCGAAGCGCAATCATTCCAGCAACACTGCAACAAGCCTCCAAGGGCCACATTGTAGTCTTTTCTGATCCAGCTGCCCCCAGCGTTGCCAAAAGGATTCACCTGCATTTAATTCCAGCAACACTTAGATTTTTGAAGAGTTTTTCTAGCAGACCTGTCTAGGTCAATTGTAATGAATGTCTTTCCGATATTTTGCTTATATATACCACCCTGAACAATGTAGTGAGGGGTTGGTTGGTTGTTAGTAGGTTGGTTAGTTTGCTTCCCAGCATTGTCTCCGAGCAGAGACCCGCACTGTAACTATGATATTTTCTATAATCAAAGATTGTTGAAAGCATGGATTGCAAAACTACTTGATGTGTTCCATTGGTCAAGGAATCATTACAGAATTCCTGTGCTTCTACATGATTCAATAAGTGTTTCTCTCCTCTGTTAATTTTCATGTTTTTACCACCGTTCCGCTTTCTAAGTTGCAGGAAAAAAGAATAGCTTAATATTTGTTTCACTACACCTTAAGTTCAATTTCTGCACTTTCTATGTTTTCATTAGAAATAGCTATGAGCATGTATACTTAAATGATCTTGTTTACGCTGTTTCTTTCACATATGAATGAATGTTTAGGGATTCTTAACTGCTCCTAGATCCCCATTCATCCATTTCTCCTCTCTTTCAGCATGATGAAATGATTCTCCTTTTCCTTTCATCCATGATTTTCATTCCATCATTTCAGTAGATTGATAATTGTATCCTGTGTGGCTATCCCGCTCCATAATCCCCTTCTGACCAAGAAAACACAATAGCAAGCCTCAATCCACGACTCCACGCCCAATGGTTCGAAACTTATCACACTTTACTTTGCCTCTTTGCTTGAGAATCCTACCTTCCATCCAATCACAAACAAAACACCCTTGAGCCAACAACTAGCCTAAAATCATCAACAAAAGTTGAATCACTAAAGAGAGAGCCCTCTCTGATTGCAGGTGGGCTAGAACTTGCAATCCAAATATTGGTTTGTGGTTACCTCGGCCGTATCCCTATAAGGAGCCTAGGGACAACCTGAGTGATAAAATAATGGCAACTCCGCTCAGAACCTCCTCAGATAAATTCATCAAACCAGTCCGCAGCTCTATAGAGGAAAAAACCGACTTGTGAAAGTCTCGGTCGACCTGTACCTGTGTTCTCCACTGGGGATTCAAGCGCTTTGTTCATTCCTGTAAACCCCAATTTCTGGAGAAAGTGCTCCTTTTCTTCAGAGCTTTTCATGTTTAGCTCTGATCTCTGATGGTGGATAGAGATCAGACATTTCAAAGTCTAGGCATCCACCTGGCAACTCCACCTTCAATTTCAATTAAAGGCTCCACTGAGGAATGAACCAATTTTATAGCCAAATAAGTCCATATGCCAAAAGCACTAAAAGTGAGACAGAATGACCGAATTATGGGAAGATATTCCTTTTGATGAAGCTTTAGATGAATACAGGAAAATTTTATCAGAATTTGAGCTTAATGAAGAATTTTTTAGAGCGGTGTTGTTAAAAACAGCAGGCTGCCCCAATAAACTTTTCCTTGAGTTAGTTGTTGAAAGATATGAGAATGAAATTGAAATCTTGGAAGCTCAGATACAATCATATAATTTTCGCGACCCTAAAGAATTTTACCAAAATCTTCCTCCTCCAGTACACAGGGAAATAGTGCTATCTCCTGAATTACAGATTGAGTATGATCTGGGTTTCATGGCAAAGACAGAAGGATTAGCTGCTAGGCTTATTACCGAAGATGCAACTGATCCATCTGACCAAGAAGACCCAGAATCCTGCCGAAGTCTTCCTTCCCTAACTCAGGGGGAAATAGCGCTACTTGCTGACTTACAGATTCTATATAATTCTATTTTCAAGACAAAAGCAGAAGGATTAGCTGTTAGGCTTATTACCAAAGATGCAACTGATCCATCTGACCAAGAAGACCCAGAATCCTGTCGAAGTCTTCCTTCCCCAACACAAAAGGAAATAGTGCTACCTGCTGACCTACAGATCCTGTATGATTCTATTTTCAAGACAGAGACTGAAGGATTAGTTGCAGGGTTTGTTACCGAGGATGCAATTGTTCCACCTGACCTAGAAGACCCAGAAGAAATTCTCCCACGTGATGTTTTTAGTGATCCTATTGCAGACTACATTGAATTTCTTCTTGATGCAAGTTCTTTAGCGTGCTTTCTTAGCTAAAACCAAATACATCAACAACAACCGTTCTATGCCACAGCTTTGATTATGAGGGCACATGACCGAATGATGCTTTTAAGTTCAAAGACCATCAGTCAGCGAGTTCATCTTGTGTTTCAATTGCTTAAGTGGTTGCACTGGTTATTTGATCTCACCTCACAACAAATTAAGTGCTGGTTAGGGTAGGTAGGTAGGATTAATAAGGCAGTCGGAGAAGACGATTTTGCAGAAAACAACAACAACGAAAGACTAAGGAAATCTGACCTGCTGTTCTTGGCTTCTCACAAGGAGAAACCATCCACAAGTGGAGCCACTGTTAGCCTCCTATTGTAGCTGGTTACTCATATTTCATGATTGACATTTTTATAGGCCAAATATGTCATACTTTGCATGCTGCAATGCTCCTTATTTGCTTAAACAGTCTCCAAGTGAAGAAGGCTAATCGGAGTCCATTAATTGCCTTCCAAAACTTTGAGAAGTTATCCCGGCATCGCAAACTTTCAGATAAAGGGAGGTCCAAACAACTTAATCTTGGTCTCCCTAGGTTTAAATTTCCTGTTTTAAAATATAGAGAATGTAAATTTGTCCAAACAGCTTAATCTTCGCAGATTCTTAGATAGGTAGAGAAGCAGAGGAGCTTAACAGTTTAATCTGGGCCCTTGGATGATTAAGGGTAGTCTGTAGATAGGAAAGCATGAAAAGAAGAAAGAGAATGATGGGTTTGCAAGTCTAAGTGCACCCAAATCAAAAGAAGAAAAAATGTTAGGTAAGTAGGCTGGGCAGGTAGTTTTGAGGTTGTTGAATCTTAATTGCTGATCAGTTCCAGATTTCCAAACGTCATCTTTACTCAGGACACAATCAACAGGCAGTTCTATGCAAGAAGCTCAAAAACAGGTATAACTAACTCCCTTTCTTCATTTTTCCCCCAATCATTAACTAACTTCCCCAAAATAGGTCAAGATCTGCTTGATACCTCTTAAGTTTCATCATTTTCATAGCAGTTTCTTGAGGAAAGATCTGCTTTACTCAAAGTTGTTCCATACTCTCTCTGAAGAATGGTTCTATTCCCCTTGTAACAGCCTAAGCTCTCCTGAACTTAGCGCTTTCTTACCATCTCCATATTAACCACTAACATTATTATTTAGCTCCCTATATTTTCCCCATCCCCCTACTAAAACTATGTAAATAATCATCCCCTATGTAAATATCCCTCCCCTGGCTGAAAAATAACCATAAGTACCCCTGGGAATTGTTCAGTTTACCTGAAACTTAGCAAGAACCCTTACCCTTCAAACCATCTCCCAAATACAATGCAAATCCCTCTTAGGTGATCGGACCCCTTCCGAAGCCTCAAACGCCTTTCGCACTTACTTACTCCTTCAATCGCAACAAAACCCTTGCCGACTTCCCTAACACTCTGCAGACCCTTGAAAGCCAAATCGCATCGCAAGATCACAATTTCTTCTCCATGCAAGTTTTGACCCATCCATCGCCAGCCGACGCGATATCGCGATATCGGCGATCAGCGGTCGCAAGCGCCAAATGTCCAATTGAACCAGCCCTCCGTTCCCCACCGATGCGATATTGCGATTGCATCGGAGAAGTTCATCGCATCGCCTCCAGTATCAGCACCTCGCCATGTCATTCTGTACCAGGGACCCACCGTAGGCTGACGTCAGCAGCCAGAAAACCAAAAATTCACAGAGGAAGAGAAATCGCACTTTAGAGCTCCAGAACAAGAAACAGAGGCAGTTTTCGATGCGCGATTAGCGCGAAGTGCTAATCGCGCATCGCCTCGGGAAATAGGCCATTTCGCGGAATCTTGGGGGGATCTTTCGATTCCTTGGCCCGTTCTATGCCGAAAAGCCTAAAAATCGCCAGATCATGCCAAATTGATCTAGTTTAAAGACAACAGAAGATCAGTGACAGAGTTTAAAGTGTGTCAGATCAAATCATCAGGTATCAAGCGTGTCAAAGAGTATCAGTAGACGGCGGAAGCTATCAATGTAGCAGCAAAGAGTATCAGTGAAAATCTTAAGCAGCGGCCCAAAGCAGGAGAACATTTAATACCTTCTAGCTAAGTCACAGAAAGAGGGCGAAGCCACTCAAAACCCTCAAATCATAATCATTGCACATTTAAATCGCACCAGAGCAGAACTACAGCTCCCGAAGCGCAATCATTCCAGCAACACCACATCAAGCCTCCAAGGGCCACATTGTAGTCTTTTCTAATCCAGCTTCCCCCAGCGCAGCCAAAAGGATTCACCTGCATATAATTCCAGCAACACTTAGATTTTTGAAGAGTTTTTCTAGCAGACCTGTCTAGGTCAATTGTAATGAATGTCTTTCCGATATTTTGCTTATATATACCACCCTGAACAATGTAGTGAGGGGTTGGTTGGTTGTTAGTAGGTTGGTTAGTTTGCTTCCGAACATTGTCTCTGAGCAGATACCTGTACTGTAACTGTGATATTTTCTATAATCAAAGATTGTTGAAAGCATGGATTGTGAAACTACTTGATGTGTTCCATTGGTCAAGGAATGATTACAGAATTCCTGTGCTTCTACATGATTCAATAAGTGTTTCTCTCCTATGTTAATTTTCATGTTTTTACCACCGTTTCGCTTTCTAAGTTGCGGGAAAAAAGAATAGCTTAAGATTTGTTTCACTACACCTTAAGTTCAATTTCTACACTTTCTATGTTTTCATCAGAAATAGCTATGAGCATGTATACTTAAATGATCTTGTTTACGCTGTTTCTTTCACATATGAATGAAGGTTTAGGAATTCTTAACTGCTCCTAGATCCCCATTCATCCATTTCTCCTCTCTTTCAGCATGATGAAATGATTCTCCTTTGCCTTTCATCCCTGATTTTCATTCCATCCTTTCAGTAGATTGATAATTGTATCCTGTGTGTCTATCCCGCTCCATAATCCCCTTGTGACCGAGAAAACGCAATAGCAAACCTCAATCCATGACTCCACGCCCAATGGTTCGAAACTTATCACACCTTCCTTTGCCTCTTTTCTTGAAAATCCTACCTTCCATCCAATCACAAACAAAACACCCTTGAGCCAAGAACTAGCCTAAAATCATCAAAAAAAGTTGAATCACTAAAGAGAGAGCCCTCTCTGATTGCAGGTGGGCTAGAACCTGCAATCCAAAGATTGGTTTGTGGTTACCTCGGCCGTATCCCTATAAGGAGCCTAGGGACAACCTGAGTGATAACAAGCGTGACACTTTCTCATCACCTTCCCTGCTAAGATCTGCGTATCCACCTTTATAGCAGGGTCATAGATGATGGATATGGCATATCCGCATGACTTCTTTACCAGCTTAAACTTCTTTTTCATAGCCTTTGTAAGTGTCTTCTCGCTACCCTTCCCACCAAATATCATGGCCAAATTTTCTCCTATGTAAGGAAACTGTGTGATCTTCTAGATCAACATGTCAGTGATGGGTATTGGCTCTTCCAACCACAGACACCCATCATGCACCAAGAATAGAAGTTGCTTCATGACCAATACTATAATCGGGTTGCGGTTGTAGTGCAGCACCCAAAGTAGGCTGAGGAAACCTGCCTTGTCTACTTCTCTGAGCCACTTCCGTGGCTCCAATGCATTCATAACAGTGGTTGTATCGATAATGCAATGCATTAGCTGCTCAGTCACCAGGTGTGGGAACTTCTCATCGTCATCCAAGTCCTAGTCTTCAAGTTTCAATAGGGGAACCCACCCCAAGTGTGTCCCTCAAAAAAAAAAAATTGGTAGCAAAGGGGTTTGCAAAGGGGACCTTTCTATCATTGATATCTTTCAGCACCTTGGTCCTTCCCTTGCACAAACAGACATACTTAGGCAACCGAGTGATAGGGTCATCACCTTGGGCTTTAACTTCTTCCACATCTATACCCACATCCTCATCATCGATTGGGATGTCTTCGATTTCATCCTGCTTCGGCTACAGATTGATGGCTTTTCCCTTTCCTGTGTGGTAGGCTTCCGTGGGTTTCTTCTTGGAGATGCATGCACAAGTATTGCAGGATGCTTGCCCTTTTTATCCTTCGCACTCTCCTTGGTTGGGGTGGGATTTAGTCTCCGTGTCCTTAGTGATTTGGGGACTTCCGCTAATACTTTGGAAACCTTTGGAGCAACTTCTTCGACCTCCATATCAATTTCCAGCACTGACTCCTCTTATTTGGTATCTATAGCTTTTGGGGGAGCCGACATGATGTTTTGCAAGAACTCTTGTGTCTCCTTTGGCAATATCTCAAATATTGAACTGGCTATCAGAAGTTTGAAGTGGTTGTGGTTCATGTGCACTTGATAACTCAACAACTCGATTCTCGAAATGTCAAGTGTTTTTCGCTAGACAACCACCTGTAATTTATAGGGAATTTTGAATTTGAATCTGACTGTTTCCCCCAAATTCAATTCATTATTACCAGATTGGCAGTAGATTTTTCAAGGATATGATCGATAAATTCGATCTTAAATGTCAGTTGCCCACTCCATTTGGCCACATCTCTACTGTCAAATCATGAACAGTGACTTTAATGGTTACTTTCTGTCCAACTTGTGTGATTTCTCCCTGGGTAGCGCAGCTCCCTTTGTGTTGCCGTGAATGTTGTGACACTTGTTTCACACAATCCTCCAATTGCATAGCTCCCCAACCTTGGCAGTGTATTTTATAGTCATGCACCTCCTTTCAGGTGCCTAGAGTGCTAAGATTGTGCTACCTTCATATAGTCACATGCCTAGACCACCGGCGTATGGTTTTAAGTGACTGCCATTCACCTTTCCTAGGAACGAATCTCCATTCAATTTGACCAATTGCACCACTCCTCCATCGGTAATATCGTTAAGGACATAGGGCCCTAACCAATGCATTCTGAATCTCCATGGAAATTTATCAAAATTTCTATCATATAACAAAACTAGGTCATTTACCTTAAAGGTGCGCAACTTAATGTGTCAATCATGCCATGTTTTTCTGCCCTAATTTTGGACCTTTTGGTGAAATTCAGCTAGAAATATTTCTTCCTCAAGCTCAGCGACCTGTGTGAGCTTGTCTTCCAAGGCTCTATGATTCTTCATACCTGTGAGTGTCGCTATGCACATAATAGGCATAATGTATTCCATGGGCATCACTACTTCAACACCATATACAACCCTAAAGGGTGTTTGTCCAGTCAACTTCTTGCATGTCGTCTAATAGGACCATAGTACTGTGGGTATGCGTATGTCACAATCACTTCGTTGACCATTTCAAACCTTGGTCAGTGCATTATCCAGTAGTTTATTGAATTCTTCCATCATCCCATTAGCCTGCGGGTGATAAGGCATGCTCTTCTGGTGATATACCTGAAATTCCTCCACCAGCGTGCTGATCATTTCATTCAGAAAGTGCTATTGCGATCACTCATCAATATGTTTGGACACCCAAATTGTGTCAATACATACTAAAAGAGGAAATTTTCAACATTCGTGCATCTACAATCCTTCATAGGCTATGCCTCTGCACATCGAGTCAAATAATTTGTCATGGTGATAATGTACCTTGCTCCCGTCTTCTACCCCCGGGGCTGAATGGGTCCCACAAAATCTATTGCCCATTTTTCAAAGGGTTGTAATGTCATCTGTGGATTGAGAGGTAGCTCATCCCTCTGCGAGGATGTACTTGCCCTTTGACATACATAACATGCTTTGTAGTATTATTTTGAATCCTGATGAAGGGTTGGTCACCATAAACCTGCGTATAGAATGTTCTACATGGTTGCTCTCCCTACATAATGTCCTCCTGTGGCTCTCCCATAAGCATCTATGATGATACTTCTCCTTTTAAACTCCGATACATATCGCTGCAATATCTCATTAGACCCCATTTTGTACAGATGCCCGATAATGATAGAAAAGTCTGTCACACACACCACTAACTTCTTCCTCTTCTGGATAGTGTATCCTTCCAGGGTAGTTGTTGTTATTAGGAAGTGTATGATATCTTTAAAGTGATCATCCATGACGCGCACTACAAATAGTTGTGTATCAGCCAATCCCTCTTCCAAATTAGTGGGATCTTCCCCTATTTCGGTGACATACATATGGTCTAGTCCCACGTTCAATCATCTATTCTTCACAATAACTTCAAAATCATACTCTTGGAGCAATAACAACCACCTACATATTCTCCTCCCCCAACACCATCTTATTGACTAGGTATTTCGATGCAGAATGATCCGTATACATCTTAAAATGGCCACTGAGCCAGTAATGTTTAAACTTTTGGAGCGCGTATACCATGGATAACCCTTTGCACTCAGTGGTGGAATAGTTATTCTCTGCCTTCGATAACCTTTTGGTTGCAAACGTTATAGGGTGGTCCAAGTCTCCTCCACCAGCTTATGTTAGTACTACTCCCAGTGCTATACATGACGCGTCGACATGTACATGAAACTCCTTCTTCCAATCCAGGAAGACCAAAATCGATGCGGTGACCATCTTTTCTTTCAAAACATCCAATATTTTCTTACAGTCCTCTTTCCAACAAAATGCGACATCCATTTTCAACAACTACTCCATAGGAGGAGTTATCTAGGCATAGCCTTTGATAAAATTTCTGTAATATCTAGTATGTCTTAGGGTAGCGTGCAATTGTTTTGCACTCCTCAGTGCTTTTAAGTTACGCATCACTGCAATCTTTGTGGGTTCTACCATCAGTCCATTTCTACAAACCACATGATCTAGCAGGGTCCCAAAAGGAACACAAAATAGGCATTTCTTCAGATTGAGCATGATCTAGTATCTTTGATACGTATCTAGCATCAAGTGCAAACTTACCACGTGGTGTTTCACCTATCCAAAAATAGTGCAGTCATCAAAGTAGACTTCCAGGAACTTATCAATAATTTCCTTGAACACCACAATGACTATGGATGAAAAAATTGTAGGTGCATTCTTCAATCTGAATGGAATTACAGTGTACTCAAAACACCCCCACTCAGTTGCGAAGGTTGTTTTGCTCCTATCCTCTGGCACTATTTTCATCTGATGGTACCCAGAGAACCCATCACTGAAGCAATATGCTTCCTAGCCACCTACATTGTTGAACACCTCATCAGTGAACGGAATAGGGAAAGGATCATGTACACAAGAGTCATTCAACTTCCTAAGATTTACGCATATCCTTATTTCATCCTTCTGCTTCTTCTCCTGCAACATCTTTGGGCTTACCCAATAATATTCTTCCATAGGCTCAATGATGCATGCTCTGAGCATCTTGTCTATCTCTAAGTGGACCTTCTCCTTATACTTCGGATTGAGGCAATAAGGTGTTTTCTTAACTAGCTTCACGTCAGGCTTTGACGTGATATTTTTCACACCCAGGTCGCCGATTATATCTTTTAGGTCCGTAAACTTGCTAGGGAAAAAATCTTTGTATTCGCAGAGAAGTTTAGTGACCTTATCCACCGTCGCATCATCCCAGTAATCTCCAATCTTTGTGAATTTTAGCTCTTCCTTCGTACCAATATTTACCTGTTTCATTGTCAATGGTGTGGTTATATTAGGATTCTCTATCTGTGGTCCTTCAACCTTGCGGTGAACTTCTTTTTTAGGATGTTAACCTTTTGCAGATCCTCATCTTCTTCTTCAGTGGTTACGTTATATCATTCCATCACGTGACTCAGCTGAGTAGTCCAATCGAGTTAAATAAGGTCTAAGGGATCTTGTGGCATCCTAAAGATTGCTACTTTTACTTCTTTTGGTGCCTCATCAATATAGTCAAACACGTCTTCAAAGCTAAATGTCATTATGAATCCTTTGCGTAGAATATCCCATTCACCTGTGTTAGCACTTAGGTTGTCCCTAGGCTCCTGTAGGGATATGGTCGAGGTAACCACAAACCAATCTTTGGATTGCAGGTTCTAGCCCACCTGTAATAAGAGAGGGCTCTCTCTTTATGATTTAACTTTGTTGATGATGATTTTAGGCTAGTTGTTGGGTTCGAGGGTCTTGTTTGTGTTTGGGTGGAGAAAAATTTCTTTCAAGCAGAGAGGCAATCCATGAAGTGATAAGTTTCAAACCATTGGGAATGGATTCATGGGTTAGTATTGCTTGTGTGTTTTCTTGGTCACAAGAGGAATATGGAGTGAGATAGCTGCACATAACACAACTTTCAAACTAAAAACATGAATGACATGTAAGGAATGAGAGGCACTTAAGAATCTCTCACTCAACTTAACAGGGGAAAGGGATGATCTCTATCTAGGGGCAATGACGAATCCCTGGATAATTGTCATGCGTGATGAGGTTAGGACAAAAATGAGCCATATGGAATTCCTATTTATGCCTAAACAAATGAAAACATTGTTGAACTGGTAAATCCCCTCTGTGGACAGAGGCGATCCCACTAGCTGAACACGGGTCTAGCAACAATCACACAATGCTAACACGTAGGTTCCTAATTGCATAAATCAGAGAACGATGATGATGGCCTACCTGGATTCCAATGCTAGTAGTTGTAGAAGAATTGACGCTCCCGTTCCTTTGCTCCGGCTGGTCACAATCCCCACGATCCACGTGAACGGACACCTGCACATGCAAAGAATGATACAAATACAAGCATAAAATCCAATATATGAACTTATATATCAGTCAGAAAAGATATAACTCAAATACCATTATAAAAACACATGAGTGGAACCATAATGATAGTCGTCTATTAATGAGTAAAGACAGAGAAAGATTACAACCAAAGGTTTTGACGTTGAACCTCCTCTGGCTGGGCAAGCAGCTAAATATGCCTTGCAAAGTGACCACTTCTCTCTCAAAATTTTGGCAGCATAACCTCCCTATACATCTCAATTCGCACTCCAGCATTACTTCAGCACTCACAAAAAACTCTAGCAAAACTCGCTGGTTTAATGCATGAGGATGGCCATTTATAGATGGAGAAGGGAGGAAAATACATTGTACCAGGACACCTGTTGAGGATTAGCATTATCCCTAAAAATCCACTGAACTTAGTTGTCATGGATAAAAAGATGACACTCGACCTCTATCATGAGGATTTTTCCCTCAGAGAACTCCATGAACAGAGAGGAAAAAACATATGAGTGTGCGCTGGCTAAAAATCATAACCAAATTTAGGTGGCGCGGGCCTTGCTCCATGACAGAGCATCAATGGGCGCGCCCCCTTTTAAGGAACTGAGTCATTGGCGCGGGTGAGACACTGTGAACCCGCACTAATGGAAAAAGTGCACTTTTTAGTGATAATTTGCAAAAGGTGTCTTCAGGGAATATGAAGTACATACTCAGGGGAACATGATGCAAGTGTTTTTAGGTTATGTCACTGGTCACAGGTCCATAAATGTGTCCTCCAATGTACGAAAACAAGGGTAACAGGGACGGTGACCAACGGTGACAAATTACTGTGTAACAAACATAAAGAAACAACAGAAATTGAGCATAGAGTGTAATTAAACAAATTCTACGCTAATCTTCTTTTCTGTTGTTTAGATGATAACTTATGAATAGAAAACAGAGGTAAGAAGCACTTATTGAGTTATGAAACAGCACAAGAATTCCATAATCACTCTTCAACCGTTAAACACAGTGAACAATCCATTCTCCAAAGCTCATAAGTAGTCTTTGATTATAGAAACTACCAGGTATTACAGTGCGAGACTCCCCTGGAGCAAAATCAGCTAAAGATAGCTTGTCAACCAACCAACCCTTAAAACAGCCTTGAGGTTTGTTTTTATAGTGCAAATATCTCAAAAATATTTATTACAATCGACCTAAAATAGGTATGCGAAAAGAGCTTTCTAAACCTAAAACTGTGCCAAAATTAAATGCAGGTAAATATCTACTAAACTGTGTCAGAGGTAGCTGGATCAGAAAGAGTGTAATGTGGCCCTTGGTGGCTCGATGTAGTATTGCTGAAATAACTATGCTTTGGGATTTGCAGTTCTGATCTTGTGTCAGTTAAATGTGCAATAACCGTGATTTGAGAGCCTTGAGCGGCTTCGCCCTTTTCTTTGACTTTGCTGGAAGGTGTTTAATTTTCACCTGCTTTGGGCTGCTGCTAAGATCTCCGCTGATACTCTTCGCCACTACATTGATGGTCTTTGATGTGTTGTCTGTCTACATATTTAATCTGATAATCTTTAATATTTATTCTTGGTCTCTCTCTGTCTTCAAATATGTTAAATTTGGTAAAATCGGGCATTTTCGGTGCAAAAAGGGCCAAGGAATCAAAAGATTCCCTAAAGATTCCCCAATATGGCCTATTTCCCGTAGCGATGTGCGATTAGCGCTTCACACTAATTGCGCATTGAAAACTGCCTCCGTTTCTTATTTCGGAGCTCCGAAGCTCGACTTTCGCGCTCGCACGTTTTTTTCTTTCTTTTGGCTACTGACGTCAGCATGGCGTCAACTGTACAGTGGATGACGTCAGTGAGGTGATGTGGCAGGGTGATGCGGCGATGATCTAGTCGATAGGGTGACTCATATGTTATTATGATGCGATATACTTCTTTCGATGTGATTGCAATATCACATCAGCGGAGAATGAGAAGGTATTTATTTTTGAAATGTGATGCTTGCGACCGCCGATCACCGATATCGCGATAACGCATCGGGAAAAAAGGAAAGGGGCACACCTATGTGGTATAAAATATTGCGATATTCTGATTGCGAGATGGCATAGGTGGAGCGTCCATCGGGAAGAAACAATAGCTAGCCATAATACCCTTGCGACTTCTAATTGCGATTCTTGCGTTGGAGAGGGTTCACCAGGATCGGAGGAATGTTAAGGCAATCAGCAAGGGTTTATTGCAGTTGGAAGGAGTGAGTATGTGCTTTTGAAGAGTATTTGAGGCCTCGGATGGGGTTCGATAACCTAGAAAGGAATTTTATGCTTTGGAAGGAGTCCGTTGCATTAGAAGATGGTTTGAAGGGGCAGCATGAGGGTTCTTTCCAAGTTTCAGATAAACTGAGAAATTCCTGGGGGTATTTATGGTTATTTTCAACCAAAGGGAGGGGATATATACATAAGGGGATTATTTACATAGTTTAAGTAGGGGGATGGGGAAAATATAGGGAGTTAAATAATAATATCAGTAGTTAATATGGAGATGACAAGAAAGCACTAAGTTTCAGAGATCTTAGGCTTCAAAAGGGGAGATAGAGCTTTGTAGAGAAAGTATGGATCCTCCTTGAGTGAAGCAGATCTTCACCCAGGCTAATGACATCGATAATGATGAAACTAAGAGACATCAAGCAGATCTTGACCTCTTTTTTGGGGAAATTAGTTAATGATTTGGGGAAGAGGAAAAAAGGGAAGTTAGTGATGCCTGATTTGAGCTCCTTCATATGAAATTGCCTGATGACTGTGACCTGAGTAAAGATGATACTTTTTTAAAAAACATGGAAATGATCAGAAATCAAGATTCTGCAACCTCAAAACTACTTACCCAGCCTACTTTCCTAACACATTTTTTCTTGTTTTGGTTTGGGTGCACTTAGACTTGCAGACCCGACATTTCAATTTTTCTTTTTATGCCTTCCTATCTACAAACTACCCTTATTTCTTCCAAGGGCCCAGATTAAGCAGTTGGGCTCCTTCTATTCTCTACCTATATAAGCATCTGCCAAGATTAAGCTGTTTGGACAGATTTTTATTTTCTATATTCTAAAACAGGAAATTGAAACCTAGGGAGACCAAGATTAAGCTGTTTGGACCTCCCCTTAGATGAGAATTGTACAAAACTGGAATGACTCTTCAAAATTGGAATGCAGTAGATGAAATTTGAGTAGCCTTCTTTCCTTGGTGACTGTTTAGCAAATATGGGGCATTGCAGCATGCAAAGTATGCCATATTTGGCCTGTAAAAATGTAAATCATGAAATATGAGTAACCTGCTGCAGCAGGAGGCTAACAGAACAAATACTTATGCAGAATTGGCAGGCCAGATGCCAACAGGAGGAAACTCTATGGAAGCAAAAATCTAGAATTCAGTGGCTTAAGGAAGGTGAAAAGAACACAAAATTCTTTCATCAATCGACCATTGATCACAGGAGTGCTAATAAAATATTAAGAATAAAGGATGAACAAGGGACCTCTTTTCAAACACATCATGAAATATCAGCCCTCCTCATAAACCATTTTATCCAAATTGCTTTGGAACCTAGCATTAACAGAGAGGATGCTATCAGGGATTTAATGACTTCTATTCCCAAGCTTATCATAGAGGATCAAAACAAGGCTCTAAATCAAGCGATCACCTTGGAAGAAGTGGAAGAAGTAGTGAGGGATATGCCCAATGGTAAGGTGCCAAGACTGGATGGTTTCACTATCGAATTTTACAAAGCCTGTTGGGAAATAATCAAAACAGAGGTTTGGGAAGTGGTGTAAGATTCCCGACACTCCTCATCCATCCTAAAATCCCTCAACTCCACCTTCATAACCCTTATACCAAAGGAGGAGGAAGCAAACACACCGTCGAAGTTTCGGCCAATTGCATTATGCAATGTTCTGTACATGATGATATCCAAAGTCATAGCTAACAGATTAAAGCCAATTCTTTCAGGGATCATTTTGGAAGAACAATCTAGCTATGTAGAAGGTAGACAGATTATGGAAAACATATTGCTAGATCAAGAGATGATTCATACTCTCCAAACTCAGAAAAAAGCTGGCATGCTAATGCAGCTGGACCTTTCGAAGGCTTATGATAAAGTCAGCTGGAACTACTTGGAGGCTATTCTGGATTCCTTTGGCTTTGCGAAGAGATGGATAACATGGATCCTAGCCCTGATTAAGTCCACCAGATTCTCCATCCTGGTTAACGAAGCTCCCATAGCCTAGTTTACAACTACTAAAGGTATATGGCAAGGGGATCCCCTGTCCCCCTTTCTGTTTGTAATACTAATGGAAGGTCTTAGCCAGCTTATCAGAAAGGCTAAAGAGGATAGCTTAATTCAGGGACTCCAACCCTTGCCCTCATGCCCTGCAACCACTCATCAGTAGTTTGTTGATGATACTATGCTGCATGGCACGCCGTTAGTCAAAGAAGCTCTTGGTTTCAAAATCATTCTCAATCGTTTTAGCCTTGC
Source organism: Pinus taeda (assembly GCA_000404065.3). Lineage (NCBI taxonomy): Eukaryota > Viridiplantae > Streptophyta > Pinopsida > Pinales > Pinaceae > Pinus > Pinus taeda. Next base: position 190,149 of record APFE030654330.1, read on the forward strand.
TTCAGGTATGGAACTCAATCTCGCTAAATCTTCGATATTCTTTTTTAAAGCGCATCTAGCAGTCCAGAAAAATATATCTAAAGTCCTTGGGTTCAAGAGGTGTAACCTCCCTTCTAGATACCTAGGCATTCTGCTGACAGACAAACCCTGGCAAAAAATTCATTGGGTGAAAATGCTCGCCAATCTAGAGAAGCGTTGTTAGCATTGGACCCATAGAACCCTTAACTTTGCAGGTCGCCTAGTCCTCACCAAATCCGTCCTCCAGGCCATTCCTCAATTCATGCTTTCTATTCTCCCGGCACCTAAAGGTGTGCTTCAGAGAATCCGTCTCATCCAGAAAGCTTTCTTGTGGTCGGGAAACTCAGTTAAACAGAAGTGGTCCTTAATGGCATGGGAGGAAATTTGCAAAGCCAAGCACCTGGGTGGGTTAAACCTTCAGGACCCTTACACCGTCAACCGAGCGTGTGGAGCCAAGCTATGATGGAGATGGGTTAAAGAACTGAACATTCCCTGTGACAAACATTGGAAAGCCAAGTATGCAACTCATTATAGCCCACATAATCTAATCAGGTTGCAGGAACCTCCAGAAGGATCTCCAATCTGGAACCTAGCAAGAGCTAATCGAGGCATAATTCAGGAATGGAGTTTTTGGGAAGTCCGTAATGATAGACTCCTCTATTCTGGGAGGATGCTTGGCAACAATTACCTAAGCTTGAAAGCCCAGATTTCCTCACCATTCAGAGAAGATACCAGGAACAAGGGAAGATAACCGTGAATCATTACTGGAAGCCTAACACTATTAATCAAGCATGGAAACAATGGATCTTCAACAATACATTGCAACCAGAAGAGAGGGACAACAATATGATGGCTCTACAAATAGAGCTGGCTAAAAGGAAAATAAGAAACGCTCATGATGCAGATCAACTGCATTGGGGCAAGCTCGAGGGGGGTGCCCTCTCCCTCAAAGAAGCAAGAGTCTGTATAGAATAAAGAGACCAAGGGGGAAAAGTCAATTGGTATAACAAAGTATGGGATGCTGAACTATGTCCGAAGATTAAAACCTTTCTATAGCTCTTGATGCACCGAAGAACTCTTACGTGGGAGAACCTCCGGAAAAAAGGGTTCATAGGCCCCTCACATTGCCCCTGTGTGAAAATGAGGAGGAATCAATGAATCACCTCCTCAATATTAGCAACTGGACATAAAGCCTTTGGGACTGGATGGAAACCATCTTCAAGAGTACGGACAGGAACAGAGAATCAATACAGGAAAGCATAGTAAATTGGCGAAGTAATTTTTCCAAATTCCAAACAGTCAATACATTATGGAAATTGATCCCTGGGTTCATAGTGTGGTCAGTATGGAAAGAACGAAACAGAAGAGTGTTTCAAAATGAAGCTGAAACCATAGAGTTTATCAAAGCCACCATACTGCAAAAAATGAGGGAAATGACTCTTACCAAATGGAAAGCAGAATAGAACAAGGATCTATCTGTGACTGACTTACAAATTCTGCAGATGTTTGGAATTGAGGCAGCTACCATCTCCAGTTCGTCTAAACCGCGACAAAAGCAAGGCCTCTCCACGAATGCTTGGCTACCACCACCAACAGGCTTTCACAAACTAAACTTTGACGAGGCCTCTCGAGGCAATCCTGGACCGGTAGGTATAGGAGGTATCCTCCAAAATTACAAAGGTGACATTCAACATATTTTTAGTCAATCTATGGGAGAAGGCACCAACAATGAGATGGAATTCGTGGCTTTAGAGCAAGGGCTCCGAATACTAATTCGCCTGGGAACATGATCTATAGTGGTAGAACGAGATTCTCTTTTAGATATCAATGCCGCAAGGAAACTGCAGATGGTTTCGAAACCGGGTAAGGTAACGAAGCACTGGAGGTTGGACAAGGTCACAAAGCTCATAGCAGAGCACCTCTCAAGCCTCAGCGGAATCATTTTGCAAGTGGTGAGAAGAAAGACAAATGCGGTGGCTGATTGTCTGGCCAACTACGGGATTAATCACCACATTACTTACCCGAAAACTTGTTGGCATGATGTCACATGCACAGAACTTCGGGATAAGTATTTACATCTTTTGAGAAGAGACATTCGTTACAGGGAGGAGGGGTGCAGTAGTATGACGGGACACGCCTTAATATCGAATGAAGATAGCCATTAAGGCTCACCTCCTAGATCATGATAGCCCGAAATGGATTGGGGAGGGCAGGCACCATCACTCGCAACGGAAGATGAAGGAAATCCTGTAGAAGAATGATTGTCAAAGAACTCTAGGCCTAGCAGATGACACGTGGCCCATGACAAGAAACCTCAAGCATGACAAATCTGTTGCTTCAAATCGTAGGCAGGGGAAGGCACGCCGGAAAAGAAAGAAAAATAATTCTGCTAGAATTCGGAGATCCACGCAAACCTCGCTCAACCTACATGCTCATTCCTCCACTATAACTACAATATCTTACCAAAGAGCTCTCACATCTTATGCTCCTCGCCCGACTCTTCGTCCTGAGTGCTCTGCATTGTTCTTTGTCTGGTTCTCTGAAGTGTCTCCATCAACCGCTATCACCTACAACAACATTATGTCAACTGGGGGTTGTCGTAATGAGTCAGCGAATAGAGAGTTGAAAAAATCTAGGAAGGCATATGAAATTGTAGTCTCGACGAAAGGGAAGAAGATAATTGATGAGATGGAAGCCGAAGTAAATGAGGAGCAGGAGAGGCTAGATATGCAATCAATTGAGGAGGAAATTGAGTGGATTTCAGATCCAAGAACCTTAACCACTAGAGCCACGTAGTTTGTTAGGACACAAAGTGAGGCTTGGCGAATGAAGACCATGTTGGCCAAAGCTCTCGTCAAGCAGGGGGAAGCCATGAAAGAAGCATACCACACCACAACACTGGCATCGGCTAAAAACTCTGCCAGACTTGACGCTCTGGAAATCTGCCTGAAGTTGCTCACAGAGGAAATCAAAATGTTGGCAGGGGATCTGAGGGCCTTCACCAGGCTCTTTAAACTCTCTATCCAATGAGGTATGAACATTGTTGTTGATATTCCAGCGGAAGATACCAACGCTCCTGTGGGGCAATGCTAGAATGCCCAGAAAGCCTCGAAATTGGAACATGTTGATGCAGCTGCTGGCGCTAGTGCCACCTTAAAAAATTGTGTGGAACTTGAGCTGTAGAGTTGTTTGTGCACTCTGCTCTGCGCCTGCCAGCCTTTGAAGACTTCTTGTTTGAATTTTGATCATATTCTGAGTCTCAGGTCATCCTAGTCACTCTTTAGTTTTTTCTTTGGGTTCAGGCAGCCTTGCGTGGTTAGCCCCTTCAAGCATTTGTTCTATATGGAAAGTTCAGTTAGTTTGTTTTGTCTGTGTGTTGGTCAGGGCTGTCTTCTCAGTTTGCAGACCAGTTCTCTTATAGTGTTCACTACAACTTTTGATCGACCAAGCAAAAAGCGAAATGGTCTATCTGGTCATATAAACCTTTGTATTTTATGTAACTTTGTGAATTAATATACTTTTATTGACTTACAAAAAAAAATCAAAATAACTTCAAGGAGATTTTTGGTGGATTCCACCTAGCCATTAGTCTATGGATGATATAGTGAAGATTTTCGATGCATTATCTTATATTGTTGAGTAATGGTCTTCACGATCCTCGAGGTGAACTATGTACCCTAAACAATAACAAATTCTCTAGGCACACCAAAATGTGTAAATATGTCCTCAAACAAAAAAACTGCAACTGGATTTTTGGTAGCAAAAAAAGTGTTTTAGATTCTATCCACTCAGTTACATAATCAATACAAACTAAGGTATACCTTTTCTTTAGATATGTTTGTTGGCCCTCAATTTTGGTCATTTTTGTTTATCATAAACCCACTTAATTACCATCATATTCCACCTTATTCCACTCATATAAGCTTCATTTTACCCTTATTTTGCATATTCAGGTAATTAGTTTAAGTTTTTCACTTTTTAGAAATTTTAGTAAAAATTGGGTTTTAAGAGTATTTTTGGACAGAGTAAGAAATTCCCGTAATGGCTATGTGGATGACATATTTGCAGGACACTTGGGCTCGAGCTAGATACATGAATGGAAAGCTTGGGAACTGGGACTGAACTAATTCCATTTGGTTCGGTCAAAACCAACTAAATCAGGCTCGATCAAGGTTGGTCAAACATGACTAGTCACCCAGAAAATCCTTAGGAAATAGGGCAGTTTTATGATTTCATGGGATTTTCCATATTTCTAGTGATAGATTGGATGGATTCGACTTAGATAGATGGATATGAATAGATATGATTGTTAGAGAGACTTTAGATCAATTTGTTTCATAATCTTCTATTTAAGCCAAGACTTTGAAGGCTTATGATATGTAATTTTTATATAACTTTATGCTAAGACATTTGAATATTGGAGATTAATTAGAAGAACTTGTTCTACTTTCATTTTGCTGTTCATTAGTGTGGACGAGTGCTTGAAGTTTCAGCATTTGATAGAAGCCTCAAGTGTTCAAGGCAATGGTGTAGGACCCCCACTCCAAGCTAAGTACACTTCATTGTTAAACTAGCTTAATTTTCATGAACTAGTTGCTTTAGATTTATTTACTTGTTTTGTTTCAGATTTGCTTATTTGAATTAATGTGTGATGATTGTTGAATGGATATTGGTTTAATTCTAATCTACATATGAAGGGACACACAGGAATTTAAGTTAAATTCCTCTTTTATTTGATCTTGAACCAAAACTCAATTTCATTCTCCTTTTCCTATTTGAAGTTATTTATGCATTTCTGGTTTGAAGCAATGGTGATTATGATAGAGTAGAATTGTGAAGAAGGACAATTTTCTCCTCCTTAGTTAGGAGCCTCTTCTTTTACATCTTCTACATCATAAACCATTGTTAATTAGTGCTTTTAGATTTCTCTTCATGAAAGTAGTATTGCAAGGAAGGACAACCTAGTTCTCCTAAGTTAGGAGCCTCATCCCTCACATATTACATAAGTGAATTAGAAATTGCTAAAATAGGTTTATGTACTTCCTTAACTCTTCAAATTATATCTTCTAAGCTTGGCTACATCTGATATCCATACACTGTGGACTTGCCTCAAAGTTTTACAAACCCGAATTGATAATTAAATACTTGTGTTAATTTGTGTTAATAAATTAGCTCAACATTTTGGTGCCATTGCCGAGGAGCCAATTATCAGCATAGTCAAATAGAAGATAAACAAAAACACTAAAAAGTTGATAATTTTTTTTAGTTAAGATGCATTTCTCTTAGTTATGTTTCTTTATTCCTAGAAATAGAGATCCTAAAAGTAGATTCCCAAAACAAAACCCCCAACAAAAAAAATAAATAAAAAAATAACTACAAAATCCATTTGTAAGACAAGATCTAAAAAAATGATTTTAAAGAAATCATTTAGAGAAGGAGGGTATGCCACAACAAAACTATTCTCAAGTCCTTGTCCTCAATTTAGTATGCTCAATAAGGATGAATCTTTATGTCAAAGGATAGAAGAACAACAAAACGTCCATGAAGATGATCCATAGGAAGAGAATCTAGAACTTTCTTCTAGCTATTTTTGTGAGGAGGTGAATGAGTCATGGATCACATGCAATGAAGATCAAACATTAATTTCAGAAATTGAAGAATTTCTAGCATGTATATTACAAGATCCCTTGTGCATACAAGATTTTGAACAAGTACCACAAGAAGAGTTTTGTGCTATGACAATTTATGAGAGCCAAGCAACCAAAGATCATCTTAAAACTTGGTTTCAACTAGTCATTAGGTCACAACACTACTCCATTTTTCAACATTCTTTCTCATCAAATCTTTATGATAAAATAATTTTTTTGTCCAAATATATTTTTCAAATTTGGATATGAGTTTACTTATGATCTTGTTACGAAAATGGATGCATTGGAAATTGTCTTATACTTGAGAGAATGAATTATTTTTCTAAAATAGAATAGGATAGAATAGAATAAATAAATAAGTAGAATGAATTCACAATAAGACTTCCAAAATAATTTTGTTTCAAACTGTCATGAATATTTCTTCAAATCATTGTTCAATATTCATTTGAAAGGACTACATGGCAAAATGTAGTAAGAACAATCCTATTTCGGGTAACCATATAGGATAATTTTTAAATCATGTGTTTTTAAATATCTCTTGAAACCTAGTTTTGGAATTCATTTTGAAATTTTCAATTTACATCACAAATAAAAATGTGATCAAAATCAAAACTAGGTCTTAAGTGAAATGTCGAGGACAGAGTTAGTACAACCTTGATTTGAGGTGTCTAATGGAAACATTTTTACCTGAAATTCATAGGGAAGATAGACCTTGGAATATAGTTTCCAAATCAATTTGAATCACTTCAATTAGAGATCATATGAAAAATTTATTCTTGAAATACTAATTGTTTCTCGAGAACTCTGCATGGTGACAATTCTAGGCCTTGACTGTTCATCATCATATTTGACATACCAAATCATCTTATTTTTAAAACCTATTTATATGGGAGATACATATTCAAGTCTAGTTTAAGACACAATTTGAATCACCCCATTTGGAGGTGAAATGAAAAAGTTATGCCACATTTAGGGATTGCATATCTTCAAAACAACATAGTAAAACTCTGCCTCCTAGGTCTGTTCATCACCAATTTTGTGATATCAAGCCTAAGAATTTTTAAAGATAATTTCTACTGAAGCGATAAAAATGAATTTACTTTAATCTCCAAGTGGAATACATTGATCCGATCTTTATCTAATAAGTTACACTTCAAATAGTGATTGTTGGTCTAGTTAAAAATTAACAACCAACTCTATCAAACATGGCACTCATAATTTTTACCATATCATTTTAAACCATTTTGAAAACCTGTTTATACTGGAGGTAGCCATATGAATTCACTTCAACTTGGATTTGGAATCACTCTAATTGAATATAAAACGAATATTTTGTAAACAAAATACCGCTAGGAGGTCAAGGCTGGCCACCATTCCTCAAGGGGTAAATAAATGCATCTTGTTTGTATATCATCTTTGGACATGTTTTCTAAGCAATTCTTGTAATTATTTACATATTTATTGGAAGAAGAGAAACTATACACCTCTCTTCCTCCATCATCTAATGTTGTATTGCATTCAAGTGCTATGTTTTTGCAGGTCATAGGAAGAACGAAGGAGTGAACTCCATTAATGAAGTATTTTTCAAAGTCAATTTTAAATTCATAATTAAGAATATGAATACAAATGTTCAATTCAAAGCGAAGTGAAAATTCACCTGATGTTGAGTTCAGCCAAAGAAACTCAAACTCTTGAAGCTTGTCTTTAGTTATTGACCAAAACCCTACAACATGATCGAGATCGAGGCAAAAAGACATGAAGCTAATCATCAGAAGAAGAACTCAAGTTTTTTTTACCATGTCAAGTCACATCAATTTCCAAATAAGCCTTTCATAAGCCATATTTTTCATGATTTCATCCATCATCCATATTTCATATTTCCCTACTACATTACACCCCACCTCCATCCAAAAAAAAAAAAAAAAAAAAAAATAAATAAATCAATAAATAAATAAATAAATAAATAATAGAAAAAAATAAAAAATAGTAAAGGAGTTTGGTTGTGAAAATCCATGAAAGTGGCACAATACAAACTCGAATTCATATAGGAAAACCAACCAACTTGGCAAATATGAATTTTCTATTTTGTTTTACCATTTCTTCAATTTGATTTTGCAGAAATCATCCTCCAAAATAAACAAGAGTTGGGGACAAGTCTCAGAATAAGCAAGGGGGAAGGTCGCAAAAGAAACTTAATTGTGCAGCTGAATTGACGACGGAACTTGTATTGTTGGCAGTTGGGACCTTAAATATTTTTGAAATCAATTGTAGAGGATCCTGAAATGTTAGCAAAAACATGTATATATTGCATAAAAATGTACATGACAGAAGGGACCTGAGTTATTATTCATTCAATTGCAAAGGGACCTGAACGACATCAACAATCAATGGACCAGAATCAATGAAGGATGCTAGAACAGAAGGCAAAAATAAATTCTATGTTTCAATCTATCTAAGATGTTTGACCAAAGGACATCATCCAATATTGTCAAGGAGCAGAAGACATCATCCAATATTGTCAGGGAAGTACAAGTATTGTAAGTCCAAAAATACTCTTTGTTAATAGGGACCTGAAACATCATAGTCAATAAGTATCAGAAGGGACCTGAATAAAGCATCTGCATCCATATTTTTCAGTAAGGGACCTGAAAAGCTACTACAAACATCTATTTACAATCCAACATTGATAAGAACAAAGTGATGACAAAAAGAGTAATGAGCTATGAGATCAAAGGGAAGTATTGTAAGTTAAAATTTATTTTAAAGCCTTTGATTTTGAATTTTTTTCTAAAATTGATAATTTAGTTTGAATACTTGAATATGCAAATCCCTATACATTTATTCATTCATCACCCTATCCATTTATTCATTCATTCACCATAATTCACCTATTAACCATATTCATTATCATTTACAACCCTAATTTTTTTTTTTTACAAATTTTGATCAAATTTGTTGGCCATATCTCCTTCCTTTATTGATTTGTTGACCGTCAGGCAAGATTGGGTTATGTATCCACAAAATCAAAAGACAAGAAAGGGTTAGTATCATTGTAAAAATTTGATTTAAAAATGACCTAAAAAAATTATGGTCATTTTAAAATCAAATACAAGAGGATATGAAGAAAAAAATGGACACAAGACTACAATGATAAAAACATGAATATGCAACATGCACATATGGTGGATAAGCAAAGATCCTTACGGTCGTAACTATTCAAAATGTAAATATTAGTGGTTATTCAAAACTCTAATATACAAACCATGATGCAACTTTTACATTGAGCCATAGTACATATGAATTCAAAGTTTTATGATCAAATGTTAAATCATGGCAGCATTGAAATCGACATCAAAGGGTCGAATCAAAATGGTCAAAATTTTCAAAGAATAAATCTGCAACTTAGAGAATTATGTAGTTTGGAACCCTGAGAGCTATAGAAAAACTCTGGAACCATAGTGAAACATTCCCGGCTGCGAAAAATTGCTCTAACTTGAAGAAAAACAATAGCTTAACGCAGAGCTGCTGTGAGCCTGCAGAGAATAACACAGAGCTACTCCTACTCCAAGCTATAGCTACACAGAACCGTAACACACTCTCTCAGCTATTGAAGCCGTAAAAAAAGAGAGGCCTGGAACTTCAAATTGAGAGAGAGTAGAGCTATAATTGAATAAGGAAGAGCAGCGTAAGAAATAGGAAAGGACGTTGTGGAGAAATAGGAAGGATAGGCATCGGTTTTAACATGAGTTGAAGACCGAGATTTCTGTTCGCCGAGTGGATTAAAGCACTCCAACAAACTCTAAGAATTGTGCAGAAGAGGCAGGTAAGGATTGATTCCAGATTTTTACAAGTGTTGAACGGAGTTTATGGTTAGTAAATCTCGGGATAGTTTTGAGAAGTGTCATGAAACTCCAGTTATAAAATCGGGTCTTTGCCACCATTGAGCCCAAGTGTGCCATCATTTAACCCGACTGGTTGCCACCTGTGAGAAAAGTGAATCCTCAACAAGATCAAAGAGGAGTTCTAATTGAATTTCCATTGCGTCAACACAGGAGAAAAAATTCATTAACTCAGAGCCATCACAAGGCCACTCCAACATCAGGTATATTCATTGAGTTTTGAAATTTCTCCATGTAAATTCGATTTATGGAAACAATGAGCATATTTTTCATACATAGTGAGCAAATTTTTGTGAAGAATCTTATACACAATGAATACATTCGAAAGGATATTTGAAGAAGAAGGATAGAGTATGAATTCATGAGCATTGTAAACTTTAGTTGTATACACAGTATGCAATTTTGTTGAAATGGAGAGAAATTTCATGAGGGTAAAGCACGATTTTGGAAAACAATGAAAGATTTTATTTTAACAGTGGAAATATTTTATATTCTTTCACGCGGTCATAATTTTTCTTACTTAGATTTACAAACATAGGACCTTGCGTTGATATTATTTGCAGTAGAAGACAAAGAAGGTTAATTTGAGGAAATTGTCTATTGGTTTCCTGAATTCGATTTTTGAAAAAGCAAGTATGGTGTTGATTCTTAAAAATTGAAGGCAGAGAGGGTTAATTTAAATTTTTTGTAATTTCCAGACCTGTAGGTGTCTAGAACTTAATTTATAAAGACAGTAGCAATCAGAATATTGCTCTGGTATTTTGATAGGGTATTTTCCAAAAAGGTGTGTTCAAAGCATTAAAACAAAGCCTTCTCTCTGCAAGCAACAAAAATAAAGGTAATGTCTCAGCTCAGAAATTTGACATTACAAGTTCAGGAATTTCTCCTCATCCTCATGGGTATTCAATAGTGGTTGAAATTTACATATCAGTTCAGCAAATCAACATTCTAGTTCAGAATTTTTGAGAAATATTACAGTCTTGGTAAGCAAATAGTTGCATTTTCAAAAATTACTGATTACTTTTAAACCGTATATCCATTTGATGCAAAAATTTGAGGGAAGATGCATTGATATAACATGAATAAACCCATAAAATTTCATGCCAAAAGAACTTTCATTTTTCTAGAAATCAACCAATGTCACCTACAACCAATTTGTCTTTTCTCAAAATCCGTGATGAGGATATTTCCAATTTTTGGTGAAGAGAAGCAATGGAGTGGTAGAAATATTTTTGCAAAATTTCAGAGAAACCCAGTTTGTATTTTATGAGAAAATGGTTAATAAAGTTTTCAGCTACTTGTACAATGTTTGTTGCAACTCCGTGTGCAAATTGCTTCAACTTCGTTGCCATTGATGGAATTGAATGATCATTACTTTGGAAAGAATTGAATGATCATTACTTTGAAATTCATGTCCTACCAATATCATAAATTGGGTAAAAATAGTGGTTTTGGTTATTAGGCATTAAAAAATGGAAATTACAAAGGAATGGGTTGCATAAGGATACTCATCGGGTTCAGATAAAAAAAATTACTGCCCTCTTTCAAAATCAAAGAAAATTTTTAGACACATCTCCAAAATTATGGTAATGGACATGATTCACATGATAAAGAATTTAGTTAATCTTTGGATGTGCTCCAGTTGAATTGATAGAGGAGGAAATGGAGAGGCTTATTATATTTCTTCAAGAAGCATAAGCAAAGGATTCTACTTTAGGAGGTAGCTCCATAGGTAGAACAACAAGTGAGATCAGCATACAGAGGCAGAAGATCAATAAGACAAAGACAAGCATGAGGACATGCTTTAGAATCAGCAAGGGGGAGATATTGGCCCTCAATTTTGGCCATTTTTGTTTATCATAAACCCACTTAATTACCATCATATTCCACCTTATTCCACTCATATATGCTTCATTTTACCCTTATTTTTCATATTCAGTTAATTAGATTAAGTTTTTCACTTTTTAGAAATTTTAGTAAAAATTGGGTTTTAAGAGTATTTTTGGACAGAATCAGAAATTCTCGTAATGGCTATGTGGATGACATATCTGCAGGACACTTGGGCTCGAGCTAGATACATGAATGGAAAGCTTGGGAACTAGGACTGAACTAATTCCAATTGGTTCGGTCAAAACAAGTTAAATCAGGCTCGGTCAAGGCTGGTCAAACATGACTAGTCACCCAGAAAATCCTTAGGAAATAGGGCAGTTTTATGATTTCATGGGATTGTCCATATTTCTAGTGATAAATTGGATGGTTTCGACTTAGATAGATGGATATGAATAGATATGATTTTTAGAGAGACTTTAGATCAGTTTGTTTCATAATATTCTATTTAAGCCAAGACTTTGAAGGCTTATGATATGTAATTTGTATATAACTTTATGCTGAGACATTTGAATATTGGAGATTAATTAGAAGAACTTGTTCTACTTTCATTTTGCTGTTCATTAGTGTGGACGAGTGCTTGAGGTTTCAGCATTTGATAGAAGCCTCATGTGTGCAAGGCACGGGTGGAGGGCCCCCACTCCAAGCTAAGTACACTTCATTGTTAAACTAGCTTAATTTTCATGAACTAGTTGCTTTAGATTTGTTTACTTGTTTTGTTTCAGATTTGCTTATTTTAATTAATGTGTGATGATTGTGAATGGATATTGGTTTAATTATAATCTGCATATGAAGGGACACACAAGAATTTAAGTTAAATTCCCCTTCTATTTGATCTTGAACCAAAACTCAATTTCATTCTCCTTTTCCTATTTGAAGTTATTTATGCATTTCTGGTTTGAAGCAATGGTGATTATGATAGAATAGAATTGTGAAGAAGGACAATCTGGTCCTCCTTAGTTAGGAGCCTCTTCTTTTACATCTTTTTGCATCATAAACCATTGTTAATTAGTGATTTTAGATTTCTCTTCATGAAAGTAGTATTGCAGGGAAGGACAACCTGGTTCTCCTAAGTTAGGAGCCTCATCCCTCACATATTACATAAGTGAATTAGAAATTGTTAAAATAGGTTTCTGTACTTCCTTAACTCTTCAAATTTTATCTTCTAAGCTTGGCTACATCTGATATCCATACACTGTGGACTTGCCTCAAAGTTTTACAAACCCGAATTGATAATTAAATACTTGTGTTAATTTGTGTTAATAAATTAGCTCAACAATGTTAGAGTGATTGGTCATAGAAAGTCAAGGGCCCATTTTTCAAAGGGCTTGACAAGTACTTAGGGGTGTAAAGGAATTTCATCAGCATGTAGAAGGTGGCCCATCCACTAACAACTGTCACATATACAAACATATGCATTGGAATCTTGAAAAGGGTTGGCCAAAAATATCTCTAATGAAGAACCTTACAAGTAATTAGTTATTCAATGAAGTGGCCTCCACATGGTTCATCATAGGAAGCTCTCATTATGTCAAACACTTGATCTTCTTGCACACATATATTGATGATCAAATCAAGACTAATGCGGAATATTTCTCCCTCGAAATAAGAGTAAGAGGCACTAGACTTGAAGAGACATGTGGTGGCAATTTTCGTGTAGCTAAATAGTTAGCTATATATACAGAACATCGGGATCTATTGCACAACAAACAAATGTTCATAAGGAAACTATCATCTAAATGAACTACTTGACCTTCATTATTCATTCGAGAAAGAAAAATAGCTTCAAGGATAACTTTACCAGGTTGATTTAAATTAGTAATATTGAATTCCTATAACAAAAACAACCATCTAGTTACTTGTCCATTATTTTCAGCTTATTCATCAAATACCTGATAAGAGAATGATTTCAATGAATAAATACTGTGTATCCTATAATATAGTGTATAAACTTATTGATTACATAAATTACAACTAAAAACTCTTTTTTCAATCACTATATATTCCAATTCAATAGGTGTAATATTTTTACTATCAAAGTAAATGCCATAAGAAAACTATCCTTTCAATTGTCCTAAAGTTGCCCCAAGAGTTGTATCAAAGGCATTGATAGAGATATGAAATGAGAGGGACCAATTTGGTCCTCTCAAGATGGGTGCATGTATAATTTTATCTTTAAGCACTTCAAAAGCATGTTGGCAGTGATCATTCTAGGAAAAGTTAATATCCTTAGAAAGCAAATGAAACGAAGGAGTAGATATCTTAGGAAAATGCTCTATAAATCTCCTAAAATAACCAACATAGCCTAATAAACTTCTTACCTCCTTTTGATATTTTGGCACCAGAAGTTTCACAATGACCTTGACTTTACTAGGATCAACTTGTATGCCTGCATTAGATTTAAAAGAAAGCATTCTCCCTAAAGTTTGCATCATATGACATTTAACATTATTCAAAGCAAGATTAGCCTCTTAACATCTTATAAAAACTTTTTCCAAATTTTATAAGGCCTCGTGACAAGAGTTACCATAAACAAAGTGTTGTGGTAAAAAACAACAACCCCCATGTTGGGTGTAGCATATGGTGGATTAATGGATGAACATTTAATTTCCAATTTGGGGTTTGTAGACTTTGAGGCGCAACATTGGAAATGCCAAAGAAAGACTTCAGGGACCTACAAAATAAAACCCTAATTTGTCTAGAAATTGATCACACCTTCAACTTCTGGCAAACATTAGTCTAATCCTGCAATCTATTGAAAAAAATGTGTAACTAGGTTCCGTCTTCATAAATATGAAATGTACTTTTGATTCTTGTAAACTGTAAGATGAAAGAAAATTATTATTATTATTTTTGGAGCATGGGTTTCATGCTCAAGGTCTTTTATTTTATAGGTGAAGAACCCATTGAGTGTTTTTAGGGTTTGTCCTGGGTTAAGAAGTAAAAAGAGTCATTGTCATAAGTTTAAGACCCATTCGGGCACATTGTAACTTGTAAAGAAAATTATTTTTGTCATTAAAGGAGTCAAAATACCCTGTCAGACCAAGTCAGCCTGGCAGCTCACAAGTCGGCCTAAAAGAAAGAGCCATGCCCACCTTGAAGAGCCTATATATAGGATGAAACTCGACCTCCTTGGGAGACAATCATCCATCACTCATTCTAGCTAAGAAGGAGGAAGAAGAATCCAACAAAGAAGGAAGAGGACGAAGGAGACTTTTGTTTGGGTTATTTCTCTCTCACACATGCTAAGGAGGATTAGGGTTTTTATCTACAATCTTGATCTTGGAGAAAATAAGGCAATAAGGTAAAGCTAAGGTCACCAAGTATTGGCTTAAGGGGGTCTGACCCAAGTTGAGAGTTGTTCACACCAAACAAAAAAACCCTAATTGCTAGCCCTTTTGGCAACAACCTGCATAACACAGGCTGCAGTCTCCCCTGAAGCAGTATTGGGGGATGCTAGAACTAGGTTTCTGCATCTGGGGACCGTGTGATAAGTGATCTTAAGCCTTTGTTGCTCATATATGCCTTCGCGTAGATTTGTATCCTTCTATGGCACACTACTGCTACCATAAGGAAATGGCTTCTATACCTCCATGAAGGTTTGCGACAAGACTTTATAGACCCAAAGGAAGTGATCTATCCACCTTCACACACTAAATAGTAACCATAGATATTCCTCCACGCAGATCTATCCAATTTATTAGAAATCATAACATATTCAACATTTTTCTTCGCGAAAACATATAGTTACTTAGTTCATGCATAAATATTAAAGGTTCTGTAAGTTCGTGCAACAATTACTCATTATTTCATAGAAATTATATCATTGAGCGATAAACCTTAACATGAATAGAAATAAGAATAATACTCAAAAGCAAGATAATTGTCCCAAAATTAGTCTTTATTAAGTTCAACGTTCAATTTACAAACTTCTTCCACTTTGTGCACTCAGCTGCAGACTTACCAAGGTCTCCTACACACTCAGTTGTAGGAGCCTTCCCCTTTCGCCTAATTATAAGAAATAGAGCTTTCCTGCCTTAGCACTTGCCCAAAACAATTTCCTTTTTTGACTTAGTTACCACCTCTAGACTTGCTATGACTCAAATATACATAGCTTTCTCCAATACAATACCATGGCCCGCGACCTATGGGTGAGTCTCAAAACTGACTTATTACTTACCCAAACAAGGGGCTAAAGCCCCTTCGAATCCTACTTAACTGCACACTCCTCTTCCACATTTCGCGGAGACCTTACATTCTTTACAAAAACTATTACAAAAAATGGTTAAACTAACCCAAAATTGACCTTGGGGACCCTATCCCAACACCGAGGGTCTTCCTCAAGCTCCAGAAGTTAGAGAAAGGCAAGTGAAGGTCAAAGGAATGATCAGAAGGAAAATTGAGGCTCATACGTGGCAACAACAACTGCTAGGAGGCAGAAAATTTCAGATTTGCAGTGGAGGTCGAAATTTTGCAGTTGGAAGTCAAAGAAGTGTTACTGGAAGAGATTTTACTAGGTTTGACTGGATCAAGGTTAGCACATCATCCTGAGAAGTTTGTCTTGGTCTTGGACAGTATTGGTTTCAGTATTAAGGTCTTCGAATTCGTCAATTGAAGAATCTATAAGAAGATATTTGTGGGTTTTCCTCTCAAATGGAGAGGTTTTGGCCTTGGATTGCACCCTATAATCTGTATTCTTATTCTTATTGTTTTTTGTAGTTGTTTGATGATACACATAGATAATAATAAGTAACAAATATAATAAGTAAAAAGCCATCACAAGCAATTATCAAGTAAAGATAAATCCCTCTAATCATTGCTCTATATATTTCTCAACATGGTATCAGAGCTAAGGTTGGCTAAGGGCATTATGAAGATCTCCACTACATTGGAGAAGTTCCTCAAGAAGTGTTCAAAGGTAGAAATTCATTTCAATAAAGGCATCAAGGAGCCATGGAATCTTCTACTTACCACAAAGAAGGAAGGAATCAAGACAAAGGATGAAGGTATCTTCTCAACACTCACTGGCACATTCCAAAATGAGAGCATTTGGGTAATCGATAGTGGTGCATCTAGACACTTGACTGGTCATCACAAACAACTGAAGACATTATCAAAGGGAAAACCTTCTTACTCTGTGGAACTTGGAGATAATAAGAGATATCCCATAAAAGAAATTGGATCAACCTCTATAGAGCTAGAAAATGGAAGCTACATTCATCTCAACAACATCCTGTTTGTTTCGGGTTTGCATAAGAAATTACTTTCCATTTCAAGTCTAGAAGACAAGGGTGACATAGTAGCTTTCATTGATGGAAAAGTTATAGTATGGAGTAAGAAATCAAGCATATAGAATGCTAGAATAATTGGTATTCATGAAGGAAGACTTTACAGGTTGATATATCCTCTTGCACAAGCTTTGGTTCACACTAAAATCAGCCCATGTGAACTCTAAGATTTGGTCATCTCCATTTCAAAATCCTTCCAACTCTAAGTTCTATAGTAGATAGAATCCCCAAATTTAAATAAGATCACAAAAGAGTATGCAAAGGATGTGCATTAGGTAAGAACACCAAGAGACCATTTGGAAGCAGTGCTTCACGGTCAAAAGAAATCCTGGATCTTATTCATTCCGATGTTTGTTTTCCTATGACTCCAAAACCACTTGGAGGTCATATATATTATATAATATTTATATTTGATCATTCAAGAAAAACTTGGGTTTACTTAATGAAATCCAAGGATGAAGTATTTACCAAATTTCAAGAACTCAAAGCCGAAGTAGAGAACCTTACAGAAAGGAGAATCGAGATACTAAGGTCTGATAATGGAGGAGAGTATACATCCAATGAAATCGTAGCCTTCTGTAAGGAGGCTGGGATTAAGAGGGAGCTGATAGTCCCATATTCTGGAACAAAATGGAGTTGCAGAATGAAAGAACCGATCCATTGAAGGAAGTGTAAAAGCAACGTTGCATGATCAAGATCTACCGAAATTTCTGCAGGGAGAATCCACAAAGACAATTGTATGTATTCAAAATCGAAGTCCCCATAGGTCACTAGATAATAGAACTCCTGAAGAAGTATTCACTGGGAAGAAACCAACTGTGGATCAGCTCTGGATCTTTGGTTGTCCTGTATATATTCATATACCGAAGGAAAAAAGAAAGAAAATAGACCCTCCAGGCACGAGAGGAACATTTGTTGGCTAAAATAACTCCTCTAAGGGCTATAGGATCTACATAAAGGAAGGAAATCGTTTAGAAGTAAGTCGAGATGTTATATTTGACAAAAGCATCCCATTCAAGAAATCTGAGGAATTTCCTATGGACTCCGATGATGAATAACTTCCAGTATTTGAATAGGAAGTCACCATGGAAGAAAAAGAATCTAATCATGAAGATGAAGGTCCCAATGAATCTATTTAACCTGTGGTCATCCCCGAATCAAGAAAGAGACCTAACCAGTTGAAGTTTACACAACTTGATGTAGAGGGTCATGGAGAAACTCAAGGCACATTTAGGGAAAGCAAGAAGCCCAAACGATATTTTGGGTATGCAACCTACACGACAAAACTAATAGAAGCAGAGCCATCCACTTTTTAAGAAGTTGTCAATCATTAAGAATGGAAGGATGCCATGAATGAAGAATATAAATCTATAATGAAGAATGGAATTTGGGAGATTCTGCCTAGGCATGAAGACAAACTTGTGGTAACCTCCAAATGGATCTATAAGATCAAACATGTAACATATAAAGAAATATTTGTGGCTAGGGGTTTCTCTCAACTAGAAGGCATCGACTATGAAGAGACATTTGCTCCGACAACAAGGTGCACAACTATACGTTTGTTAGCCTATTTGGTAGCATCGATGGGATGGAACATCCATCAAATGGATGTCAAGACTGGTTTTTTGAATTGCATAATTGATAAGGAAGTCTATATAAAACAACCCTTGGGATTTGAAGTTAAAGAAAAAAAGGCATATGTTTGCAGATTGAAGAAGGCATTATATGGCCTTAATCAAGCACCAAGGGCATCATATGCTAGGATGGATGCATACCTTTAGAGGTTAGGTTTCACAAAGAGTTGTGTTGATTTAAACCTTTATATTAAGGTTTTAAGGGTGAACCACTAATTGTTCTTCTATATGTGGATGATATTCTCTTTACAGGTGTAGAAGGTCGAATTGAAGAATGCAATAAGCAACTAACGACAAAATTTGGTGTGAAGGATCTAGGGCTAATGCATTACTATTTGGGACTAGAAGTTTGGCAAGGACCTGATGAGATCTATCTAGGTCAAAGAAAGTATGTGATCAAGATGTTGAAGAGGTTCGACATGATGGATTGCAAACTGATGACAACCCCGATGATCACAAATTTGAAAAGAATAAGGAGTTCTGAATCAAGCGCTGTGGATCCTTCCAAGTATAGACAATTGATTGGCTCACTAATGTACTCGGTGACTACTCAACCAGATATATGCTTTGTAGTAAATGTTATTAGTCAATTCCAAGTGGAGCCGAAGCATGATCATTGGATAACAACAAAACATATTCTGATATATCTGCAAGGAGCCATCCATTATTGTCTGAAGTACAATAGGAGGAATGCTATCCACCTTATTGGATATACAGATTTTGACTAGGGAGGAAGTGAGCAAGATGGAAGGAGCACTACAAGAGGATCTTTCAGTTTGGGATACTCCATGATCTCATGGATGATCCGAAAGCAAAATACAGTTGCTTTCAGTAGTGCTAAGGCAGAGTATATTGCAGTCTGTGAAGTAAGCAAAGAAGCGTTTTTGTTGAGGAAGTTGTTATTTGACCTATTTGAAGGACCAATGGAGCCTACAGTGATACTTTGTGATAACACCAGTTGTATACGATTGTCTAAAGATCAATGTTTCATGGAAAGACAAAGCATATCAACAACAAATATCACAATGTTCGAAAGCTAGTACAAGATGGTGTGTTGTAGCTAAAGTATATCTACACCGATGAGCAGGTAGTTGACATATTGACAAAATATCTTCTTAATAAGAAGATTGTGTAATTGAGAGAAAAAATTGGTTTAATTGATGTGTCCTCCCTAGTTGAGAGGTAGATATAGGCACCTCATTCTTGTCTTCACTTGGGAATACATAATGGAGGATTGAGTAAGCATCTGGCATCCGATACTCTCTAAGGATGGGGCAGGGCATCCAAGATGAGAGTATTCGTGGACCGATATTCTTTGAGGACTGGATATTTGAGATAAGAATAGTCTAAAGAAGGTCATACTTTGTGAACACCTGGGTGGAGTATGTACCTAGAGAGACAATGATGATGGTGTCTATAAATAATTGGTCTTGCCAACATTGTGCTATGATCTTGTGGAGAGATAGAGTTGTTAGTCAAGGCCTTGCTATGTGCCAATGTTGGTTGGTATGATGCTAAACAAATGGGTTACCAATCCGACTCTTCTTACAAGATCTCTCCAGATTGAGAATGTCCATTTACTATTTATGAATACCTCCCTAGTTAAGAGGGAGTGTTGAAAAAAATGTGTAACTAGGTTCAATCTTCATAAATATGAATTGTAATTTTGATTCTTGTAAATTGTAAAATGAAAGAAAATTATTATTATTGTTTTTGGAGCATGGGTTTCATGCTCGAGGTATTTTATTTTATAGGTCAAGCATTCATTGAGTTCTTTTAGGGTTTGTCCTAGGTCAAGAAGCAAAGGAGTCATTGTCATAAGTTGAAGACCCTTTCGAGCGTATTGTAACTTGTAAAGAAAAATATTTTTGTCATTAAAAGAGTCAAAATACCCTCCAAGACTAAGTCGACCTAGCAACTAGAAAGCCTAAAAGAAAGAGTCATGTCCACCTTGAAGAGCCTATATATAGCAGGAAACTCGACCTCCTTAAGAGACAATCATCCATTACTCATTCTAGTGAAGAAGGAGGAACCAGAAGGAAAGAGAGAAGGAAGAGGATGAAGAAGAATTTTGTTTGGGCTATTTCTCTCTCACACATGCTAAGGAGGACTGGGGTTTCTGCAGCAGATCTAGGGTTTCTATCTACAAGTTCGATATTGGAGAAGAGAAGGCAAGAAGGTCAAGTGAAGGTCACCAAGGGTCATCCTCAAGCTCCAGAAGTCAGAGAAGGGCAAGCGAAGGTCAAAGGAAGGCTCAAAAGGCAAATCGAGGCTCACACATGTGGCAACAATGACTACTGGGAGGCCAAAAAGTTCAGATCTGCAATGGAGGCTGAAATTTTGCAGTTGGAAGTCGAAGAAGTGCTATTGGAAGAGATTTTTCTAGGTTTTACTGGATCCAGGTTAACACATCATCCAGAGAGGTTGGTCTTAGTGTTAGAGGGTATTGGTTTCAGTCTTCAGGTTACAGGTTTTCCTCTCAAGTGGAGAGGTTTTGGCCCTGGCTTGCAACCTTTATTCTATGTTCCTATTCTTCTTGCTTTGGTAGATGTTTGATGACACACACACATAATAATAAGTAACAAAGACAATAAGTAAAAATACATCACAAGAAGTTATAAAATAAAGAGAAATCACTCTAATCATTGCCCTATATATTTCTCAACGCAGTCAAAGGCATTCACTAGAAAGGAAACCCCAATTAGTCCTGTAGTCACCCAACAGTTCAAAGAAAACTTGAACTATCAACAACTCAAAAGAAAACCCTAACTTGAGAAGCAAACCCTAATTTTTGGAAATTAAAGAACAAACCTTAACTACTCGCAATTTGAAAGCAAGCCCTAACTATGCGAACCTTGGCTACTAATCAATCTAGAAACTTAAGCATTGACCACTAATTAAACTGAATAGCTCTAGTGAGACAAGTAAAATGTCAAAAAAATCCATTATGAGCCTACTACAATTCTGCTCTTAACTCTATTAGAAAACTCTTTCTCTATGCAAAGTCCAAAGGGAATGAAGGACAAGTCTTGAATCTCTCCATGGTTTGATCATTCCAAATCAAATATGTTCATTGTGTAAACGATCTTCAAAAGTATAAATAAAATATCTTTCACTAAAATCCAATGCTAATTGTTGGCGACAGGGTTGAAAGCCTCAATAGAGCATAATAGATCAACCAACAAAGAAAACTCAATCCAGCATGCCAAAAATTTGAATTATTAAAGTTGGACTTAGAAACGTACTCGGGGGTCCTACATTTTAAGATGTTCCCACAGGGTGATATCTTAGTTTTGCTTCATAGTTTTAAGTTCAACAATGTGATTTTTTATTATTTGAAATTTTTTAAGGTGCTCATAGTGGGATTGTCAGCACCAATTGTAGAATATTGAATAAAAGCATTGACATATGGATTGTTAGTGCCAATTATAAAATATTGAATAAAGGCGCTTACAGATGGATTATCAGTGCCAATTTTTAAATGTGTTGAATAAAATCATTGATAGTTAGATTATCAATGCCAATTGTGATTTTTTAAATTATAAATCAAAGTGCTAACAAATCACATGTCAGCAAAGGAGTGGGTCCCCGATCAAGCGAGTGCTCACAATAAATTTGTCAGCGTTGCTTCAGAAAATTTGAAATGGTGGCACTGACAAATCAAATGTTAGCAAAAACTCTGTTTTACTTTGTTTTTTCCTATAAAAGATAGTAACTTCAGGCACAGTTTCCGAACAAATGGAAACGAAATTTTGAAAACCAAGAGGTTTTTGTTGGGAACAAAACTATGGACAAAAAATTCTTTCAATTTTTACACAAGTGTCATGGTTTGAGAGATTAAAATGGATCTTTGAAGCCTATTTTTTAAGAATTTGCCAGAATTATTTTTTTCCATTTTTAGAGAAACGCCCAATCAACTTTCAGTTGGAGAGCCACCTCATCTAATTCGACTTGGGGATTCTCAGCTTCAGCCATGTCTCAAAAAACAACATGATCTTTAGATACAAAATATTATTTCTTTTGTTTTATGATGGAACACTGTAATGTATTTGGTTTTAATTGGACATTTTCTCATTTATTTTAAGACTTTGTAATTATGTTTTTGCTAAAAACTTGGTTATAGTTTTGTAAGTACACTATAAAGACCGTAATTTTGTAAGGAGGAAGGGTTGGGAAATTTTTGAAGAAGAAAGATTGTGTGTTTAGCTTTGATATTAGTATATTTCTATATGCATTGTTACATATACAGTTTGCAGATATTCATGTGTGTAAAACTTCATGTCTACCTTTCCTCGTGGTTTTTTAATTTCTCCTTATATTACATCTCCTGATCATTAAGTCTTCAGTTTTTGGATAAAGCATTACGAAACATAATTCTTTATGTTTGCTATGATTCAAGTTATCTAAATACTTTTTATTGTTTCTGCTTAAATATTTATAACAAAATTCATGTTTCTCTATTGTGATATTTATTTTTTGATTATGTCTCCACATCTTGATGGTTATTTGTCTAATAAGTTGTGTCATATCTTGCCTATGTTAAGAATTATTTATGTATCCTATGGTTAGCATCCTTTTCCACAAATATCCATGCCTAGTGGTCCTTGTTCCTCTGTTGGGAACAGGTCCCCTAGGGTCATTTTTGGGGTTAAAAGCCCAAGTTTTGCATAAGAAATGTAAAGTCTCCACATTTTGTGGCTGCGGAGTGCGAAGATGTATAAAGTCAATGAGGGTTTCTGCCCTTAGTTTATGTAACTTGTGTTAACTTCAAGAGATCCATTCATGGTCCGTGGACCATGGGATTGTATAAAAATGGAAGTCTTAGAAGAGTCTAAGGCAATTTTGGGGGAAGTTTAGTTGAGTCTTGTTATGTTTATGCAATGGGTCTATGAGAACTAAGAGCGAAGAGTCTTAGCGTAGGAAAGAGGCTCTGCATTTGTGTGCGCAGAGGCCTAGGGTAGAAGTCCGCAACTGAGTGCGTGAACCCCTGCAGCTGTGTGCACAGGGTAGTTGGAGTCTGTAAAGAGGATCTGAACATCAATAAAGAGAATTGTTCTGGAATTATCTGTGTATAATATGTTTTACTTCTGCATATGATTATGTTATGAAGAATACCGGGTTTATGTTTTAATGCTGTATTGATGTGCGAATCCATATGTTTTGCTTTGTTATATGAACGCAAGTAAGAATAGTTGTTTACGCGAAGATCATCTTAACTCATGTGAAGTTATTCAATACTTAAGCTAATATGGGTAAAAACAAAAGTAAAGAGTAATTAGAAAGGCGCGTACGTGCTTGATCCGCCTATCTAGGGTACGCAAAGGACGATCTTAGACCTTTGCGGAGGTCTAAAGGACGAATAAGAGAAGTATATCGATAAGCCCTAGAAGGCTTATAGACCTACGTAAAGGAAGGTTTATGGTATAAAACGACATCACTACCATCTCTGGGTGCAGAAACATGGTTCCTGCATCCCTCCATATTGCTTCGGGTGAGACTTCAGTCCGCGCTCCACGGGTTGATGCCGAAAGGGCCAGTAGTGTAGGGATTTGCTTGGCTAATTAACGCTAAACTTGAGTCAGGGCCCATCAAGCCAACAAATGGTTCCGTTGCCAGGATCAGGATCTGCATAAAGAGATGTGTGATGTCGCATCACTAGAATCCAACTAAGAAGGAGATCAAAGATTGGTTGTATAGAAAGATCCACGAATTCGCGGCACAAGAAAACAGGAATTCGCGATTGATAAAATAACAATGGTTGGACAGATATTTGTACACAGAGATACATGATATCTTCTTATGTTCCTTCCCTATCGAATTGTACGAGTGGATCGCGAAATTGGCAGACGGCCAAGGAAGGTGGAGGCTTGACGGTTCAATAGTTTGGACCCCAGAGTTAGTGCGGAGATTAGAAGCATCTTAAGATAAGTTTGCATGCACTTTCAATCATTGGTAAGATCGTATCATAGGAGGGTTCATGACAGAGTTCGCAGTCGATACCTCGGTCAGTTACAATGAAGCAAAACACCGCTTTTTCAAGGGGCTGCGAGGTAAGTATTTAAGGTATTTAAATGCCTAGATTAAGATTCTCTTGTGTGAAAAGTGGATTATGCAACTACCTTGATGTTTGGAGCTACACGAAGTGGAAAGACCTTTAGTAATAGAGGGAAAACATGCCCTGAATATAGCCCGCTGATTGGACCTCCTTTGAGTGACGACGAGGAAGTAGCACAAGCTTCTTCATAGAGTGTTGTTCAACTGATAAGACAAGGGTTCCCGCGAATACCTCATCCACCCACACCACCTCTATCTTCACCTCCACTGCATACGCCTTCACTCACACCACTGCCACCTCCACCACCATCGAATATGGTGAATACAGTAAAATTGCATGTATTCAAGGGTTCGGGAACTGAGGACCTGGACCAATTTTGGTTTGTCATGAACGCTATATGGGAAGCTTAGGGTATTACGGATGATTAGATGAAGAAATCAACGTTGGTTACCACTTTGCAGGAACGTGCTACATTAAATACTGCACTGATAATCTGATGCTTGCATGAGCAGATATTCAGACCGTGTTGAATAAGGAATTCAACAGGCCCAAATTTGAAGCTCAGCCAATTGTGGGGTTTAAGGCGATCATGATGAAGCCTGACAAGACACCTTGGGATTTGGATAAGAGGTTGAAGTGCACAATCCGCGAAGCCAATATGAATCTTATGGATAGGTAGCACCGCAAATGATTTGTGGCTTCACTCTTGCCTTATCTAAGGGTTGCTTTGTCACAACAGAAGATTGGAACCCATGCAGAAGCCCTAGAGATTGTAATGAGATTGCACGAGACATCGATGCAAGATGATAATTTGGGGGTTCAACAGATTCACGCGCAGTTGCAAAACCTATGCCTAGAATTTTAGAGTCTGAAGAAAGATAGAATAACTTGGCCAGAGGTGCACGAAGAAGTTTGGTGCCTAAAGTGCAAAAGTCAGGGGCATGACAAAGATCACTGTCTAGTCTTCGCAGATTATGTTGCAGTAGGGGGACCAATGCCTCTGAGGCTGGAAGCTCCAGCAGGTCTAAGTACAAGGCTCGCACTATCGTGTTCTATCTGTCAGGTAGCTGGAAAACATGCGACAAAAACTTGCCATTTGCTGCAGAAATTTGTAGAAACATTGCAACAAATCTTCTACTTCTGTCAATTAGTAGGTCATGATGAGCGTAATTGTCGTAGTTATGAGCCGATGATGGATAGAATTCCCACATATAGGGTGCATGCAGAAACCTGGCCTCCGAACTAAGGCGCTGGGGGAGTGCGAGGTGAATATCAGGGGCACAGATGAGGCCGAGGTGGAGGAGGACCTGGTAGAGGTTGGGGACATGTCATTTGTTACAACTGTGGAGGACCGGGAAACTACGCGCGAGACTGCACGAATTTGACATGATTGTCATGCCGATATTATACTTATTTTGACCATGCGACTGTATTATTAACTAAGATACGCGAAAAGGGGGTGCAACCTCAGCAGCCGACTTAGAACCTGCAAATGATGAGGGCTGAGCCTTGCAAGGAGGATCATAAGGTAAATATTGTGCTGCGAAGCGGAATAATAGTTGGCGAAGATAAGGGGAAGCAGCCTAAAGAAGGTGAGTGGGTCCTCAAAGCGATTAAAAAGGAGATCAGGTTTAATCTAGGATGTGCAAGGAAAATGTTTATGGAAGTAAAGAAAAGCTTCGCGCTAGCCTATACCTTAGGAAGGCAGGATAAGCCAGCCGAAGAAATGGACCCTTCCATGATTATTACTTTCTTGGAGACCTGTATGAAGCTGCTACATGATAACAAGGCTATGAAAGGACTGCAGGAGTTGATCAATAAGTGCGATGGAAAAGAAAATGCTATTGACAGGCCACACGTAGTTAGGAATATTGTTAGGCATAAGGCAAGAACGGGGTGTGAGATGAGGCTCATTGCACAAATAGGAGAATATGAGATGGATCAAGTTATTCTAGATCTAGGGTTAGATGAGAATGTCTTTCCTAAACAGACATGGGAGATGATGGGGAGACCTGCATTGCAGTGGTATCTGATTTAGCTAAGAATGGAAAATCAACAAAAAATCATCCCCATGGGAAGATTGCAGGGAGTGACAGTTGATATGGAGGGTGCGAGTGCATTGGCTGATTTTGAAGTGATAGAGATTATGAATGACAATAATCCCTACCTTGTGCTCCTTGGGATCGATTAGGCTACTGACATGAATGGGTTATAAAGAAAGGGTCTGCTTAGAGTTGGATAAAATGCTTGCGGAGGGTATTATTGAACTAGTAGAAGAGTTTGATTGGGTAAGCCCAATAGTAGTTCAGGAAAAGAAGCAGAAGGATGAAATAAGGATATGCGTAGATCTCAGAAAGTTGAATGATGCCTGCGTACATGATCCCTTTCCAACTCCATTCACTCACGAAGTGCTGGATAATGTAGGAGGACAGGAGGCATATTCGTTCATGAATGGGTTCTCGGGGTGTTACACAGCAATTTGTCACTGACCTTGTTACCCCTTCTCCCGCACCTTGGAGGACTCGTTCCGGGACCTGTGAGAAGTGACATAACCTGAAAACACTTGCATTGTATCCCCTTGAGTATGTACTTCATATGCCCTGAAGACACCTTCTGCAAAATACCCATAAAAATAGCCCTTTTTACATTGGCGCGGTTCCACTGTGTATCACTCGTTCCAATGGGGGAAATCCTTCGAAGAGGGCGCGCCAGCTGGCGCTCTGTCTCAGAGTCGCACTCGCGCCAGCCCAGTTGGGTAAAGTTTTTAACAAACAAACTTACGAAGGTTCTTCCTAACCTATTCATGAACTGATTCCATCTTGAGTTGGTTTAGTTTGGCTTCGAATCTCCATAGAAGGGAAGTAGTTCTCCACCTCTCATGGAAGCTTCTTAGTGATAAAGCTAATCCCATGAATCTTGTGGATGACCCTAACTCCTTCTCCTCTATCTATAAAAGCTTGTCCTTTTGCCTTTGACAAGCTAGTGAATAGTCTCCAAGTTCCAGAATCCCAAAGATTGAGAATTGTCAAGTTCATGCTGCAAGAAGCCTTCTTCATTCCCATAAGGCTAAATCTAAAGTGGGGAGATTCTTGTCCAAGTAACCAAGGAGAGAGAGGCTTTTTCCCCATTCCCAACAAGCTTTGCAAGGCATGTGCTGCTGATCACCCAGCCAAAGGAGGATTTGACGTCAGAACTATGGTTGTATTCTTCTTTGTTTATCAATAATAGACGACTATCATTATGGTTCCACCCTTATTGTCTTTATAATGATGATTGAGTTATATCCTTTCTAACTGATATATATTTGCATCTATTGGATTTTATGCTTGTATTTGTGTCGTTCTTTGCATGTGCAGGCGTTCGTTCACGAGGATCATGGGGATTGTGACCAGTCAGAGCAAAGGAATGAGAGTGACGACTCTTCTACAAGTACTAGCATTGGAATCCAGGTAGGCCCTCACCATCGGTCTTTAATTTGCAATTAGGAACCAGCGTGTTAGCGTTGTTTGATTGTTGCTAGACCCCATTTGGGCTAGTAAGGATTGCCTCTGTCCGCAGAGGGGATTTACCTCCACAACAATTACGATATCGACACTTTGAAGCTGAACCACTAGTTGCGGCAACTCGAAGTTTATTTCAACATCCATCAGATCAAAGAAGGGTAAAATATATCATTCACACGACTAAATTTAGAGGGCCATGCACTAACTTGGAGGAAGAGCCACATGGAAACCTTGAGGTTGGAGGAAGAACCTGTAGTGACTAAATGGGATGATTTCAAGACCCTCATTAAGTCACATTTTTATTCCATTGGGTACGTGGAGGACCAGGGGATTCGGTGGCATTACTTTAGACAAAAGTTGGGCTAAAGCATGCAGGAGTACACCAAAGAATTCAGAGAAAGATGGATATAATGTTGGGTATCTCTCCAAACAACCTAGATGTAGACCTCAATTATTTTGGGAGTCAGCATCACCATCTACACGAGCTAGTGATGTTTTTCAAGCCCAAATCTGTGGATGAGTCTTATGTACAGGCACAATAACTAGAGAACATAAGCCTGAAAAGAGCGCAATCAAGTGGATCGAAGCAAAAGGAGCAACATGAAGTTTCTAAGGAGGGGAAGAAGAAGCAAAATGGGTGAAAAGATAAAAAATGTGCATCCATAGTACACCAATGCAAAGATCCTAGCAACCATTACAACACAAAGGAGAAGTGTTGAAAGTTGCATCCAGAGATAAACTCGAAGAACAAGAAGAAAGATAATAATAAGAAGAATATCATGGCCATGGATTTGAGAAACTAAGTTGAAAGCAACTCGGATGTGGATGATAAGATATTTTATATGTCAGTGCATAAGGAGGTGAATCTAAGTAGCCTTCAACAACAGGAAGAGAAAGAAATGACCAAACTCTGCCATATAAAGATATAGGTCAAAAAAGACAAAGATTGATGCTCTGGATGACTCAGGATCACAGGTGAATCTCATTTCAACAGAATTGGTCAAGAAGTTTGGGTTGGACTTTTTGTGATCATCCAAACCCATATCCACTGGGATGGGTAAATAAGGATGTAGAGCTTAAGGTAACAAAACATTGTAAGATTTGCTACAGTGTTGATTTTATTAATGAAGTAGATCTAGATGTGGTTCCCCTTGATGTATGTGGAGTCATGTTTGGGAGTCCATACATGTACATGAATGATGCCATATTCATGAGGAGATCCAACAAGTATCAACTCATTAAGGATGGAAAATTGTTCATCATCAACGCATGCAAAGGCAGATCGAAAATTTCACTAGTAAGTTCCAACCAAGCCTAAAAATTGACTAGTTCTACAAAAAGTATGTTTTATTGTTTTTAATAGAAAATCAGTCTAGAGGAGTCGATAAGAGGCAAGGCATCCCTGGAGGGGTGTACAAAGAAACATAAAAAACACTTGGAGGAGTCTTTACAAGCATATAGGGATGTGTTCCGAAAACCTAAAGGTTTACCACCTAGGAGATAAATGGACGACGAGTTCTATCTATTGACAGACAATGGGATTACAAGGCGTTAAACAAAATCACGCTCAAGAACATATACCTCCTCGCCTGGATAAATGATCTACTAGATTAGTTGCAACAAGAAAAGTACTTCACCAAGCTAGACATAAAGTATGGATATCACCAGGTTCAAGTTAAATAAGAAGATACCTAGAATACCACTTTCAAAACCAGATAAGGTTTGTATGAGTGGTTAGTTATGCCATTTGGCCTATGTAATGCATCAACTACGTTTATGAGATTAATGAATGATGTAATGCACCCTTTTATATATTCATTTGATATTTTCTATTTGGACAATATACTGGTATATAATTCTACCTAAGAAGAGCATATTTCACATTTGACACAGGTTCTGGAAATATTGAAGAAGGACTAGTTGCTAGAAAATCTCAAGTGCGAGTTTGAGTAACAAGATTTGGTGTATTTGGGGTATGTGATCGCTGGAGGAGAAGTGAAGATAGATCCTTCTAAGATGGAGGCCATCATGAAATGGTCAATGCCTACTAATATTTCTGAGGTCATGAGTTTCATTGAGGTAGCACAGTACTTGAGGAAATTCATAGCTTCATTTTCAATGGTAGAAGCACCACTTGACGCCATAACAACAAGTGGAAAGAGTTTCCAGTGGGGAAAGGTCAATAGAGGGATTTCAAGGAGTTAAAGAAGAAGATCAATCGAGCACCAATTCTAGCATTACCAAACTTGCAATGTCCCTTTGAGGTAGATACAAATGCGAGTGGGTATG
This sequence comes from Pinus taeda, assembly GCA_000404065.3. Taxonomy (NCBI): domain Eukaryota; kingdom Viridiplantae; phylum Streptophyta; class Pinopsida; order Pinales; family Pinaceae; genus Pinus; species Pinus taeda. The sequence goes on from APFE030654330.1 coordinate 220,370, forward strand.
CTATGGGAGTTGTGTTGATGTAGGGAGGAAGGCTTGTATGCTACCATTGTGGAGTATTTCATGGGGCAGTCCTTAACTACCCTACCTACGATAAGGTGCTCTATGCCATGGTGTAAGATGTGAAGAAGTGGAAGCATTATCTGATGGGAAAGGAGACAATAATCACACATATCACCAACCATTGCAATACTTGTAGGGCTAGAGTAAGCTAGAGCAGACCAGACATTATAGGTGGATGGATTTTTAGAATAGTTTCATTTGGGGGTCTAGTATAAGAAGGGTTACACACAAAATTTGGATGATATGCTTTCAATGTCACCCACATTGAAGATTATAGCTTTGGGGACTCTTATGTACATGGATCCATTCACCCATGATGCATACAAAGAGGCATATTTAGAGGATGAGGACTTCAAGGAGGTGTAGTAGCAGTTGCAGAGACAAATTCATGTGCACGATGGAAATAATACAGTTGACTACCATCTCTAGGATGGGTTATTCTACATTCTTGATAAGATATGTGTTCGTAAATGTGAGCGATTACAGTTGATTAGAGAGGCTCACACCTCCAAGGTTGTAGGGAACTTTGGTGTAGTGAAGATCGTGGCTAACTTGGAGAGGTATGTGTATTGGCCCAAGATACAAAAGCAGGTAGTTAGGTTCATAAGAGGATGCATGATTTTTTGTACCAATAAGCTTAGTAATAGGAAGCATGGTCTATATCATCTCTTACCTATACCTCCTCATCCTTGGGAAAGTATTTCCATGGACTTTGTCGTAGGTTTACCGATAACCAAGAAGGGACATGACTGCATGTTTGTGGTAGTTGATAGGTTTAGCAAGACGTGAGTTCTGATTCCCTGTAAAAAGACCATCAGTGGACAAGAAGCAACAAAATTGTTCTTTAGATAGGTCTGGGTGCACTTTAGGATACCAAGGAGCATCATTTCAGATAGGAATACACGATTTCTCAATGCATTTTGGACTACATTGTGGGTCTGAGAAGATGGACACAAAGTTGAAGAGATATACAACATTCCATCCACAGATAAATGGGAAGACAGAAGGAGTCAACATGAATTTGGTGCAGCTTTTGAGGGGATACAACTAGAAGCATTCGGAAACCTAGGATGAAAATTTTGTATATATACAACTTTCTTACAATAGAGAAATCCAAATTTCTACAGGAAAGTCCCCATTTGAGACCTTTTTTTGGATATTTTCCACCTTTGGATTTGGATATTGCATATGGGAAGAAAAGAGGACTGAGCGAATATTTTACAGGAGATGATTTGAGGGTTGAAAATTTTATAGAGAAGATTTTGAAGATCAATCTACAGGTACAAGACACACTTCAAAAGCCACAGGAGAAGTATAAGGACAAGCATAATCATCACAAAACAATGAAATCATTCAAGGTGGGAGATAGGGTATGTCTATAGTTGACAAAAGAGAGGCTATAAGGGTCTGGTAAGAAAATAAAGGCTCTGAGGTATGGTCCTTTTGAGATACTGGAAAAGGTGGTTGATAATGCCTATTGACTCAATTTAACACCATATGTGTGCATTTACTCAGTTGTGAATGTAGATAATTTGAAGCTATATGAGCCTTCCATGCTAGGTCAGAAAGAGGAATAGGTCATACCTTCTGTGGAGGATTTGGCACCAGACACTCAGGTAGAGTTGACAGAAGATACAATTTTGGAGAAGAGGTCTAGAACCACAAGACAATGGTAGCATGACCATTGGTAGATGGGGTTGAAGGAACAATTTCCTGGCAAATCTAAAAGGTACACTAGGGAGAAGGTGGAGGAAGCATTTCCTCATGTCATTTAGTAAAATATCTTGGGGACCAAAATCCTCCCAAAATCAGAAGGTGTGATCCAGATTAGATCATTATATTATTTGTCATCCATCTCTATGCATTCAGTGTGGAAAGGTGGAGGAATCAACTCATGGGACCATTTTTACAGGCAAGACCTAGTTTGGTGAAAGAGGGTTTGAAACCTTTCGAGAACATTTTGAGCCATCAAACAATGTTTTTTTGGGGTAAAAATTTGTTTATTTAGTGACACATATTTTCATGTTGTTCTACACATAGAGATCTTTCCAATGGTATAAGAATTGTTTCAATCAGAGTCTGTATGAAAAAGTTAAGCCACTCAAAAGTTGACCTTCCTATTTTCACACTTATAATTTGGGACGATGCCACATCAACCCCCATTATTCATGGAAAAAGGGCTAGGCACATGATTGTGATGTAAAAAAATTTAAAATAGTCTATATTGTAACTCTAGTTAAGAGTTAATGTAGTCAAACTTAACCATAAGTAGGCTATTGGGTTGTGTTATAACCGAGCCACTAGGAGTAAGAGGCATTACATTCTTTCGAGAGCATTTTATTCCATAGTTGAGCAAAGATGGCAAAGAAAAGTGGGAGGTAGAGCACACATAGAGGATTTGTTCATTGTAGCAACCCACAAGCCACATAAATTACTTCTTTGTACATGCAACCTTATTTTCCAAACATAGAAAGAGAGCAAAGCAACCTCACTTTTCAGCGGGGTTTTTTCCAAAAAGGGTTTCCTAGAGCATATATTATGTCCTACGTGTTTCTAAGTTTATTTTTTCATTCTCGACTTTTCTGCTTCATATGCATGCATTGGTTACAGTTAAAGTTATAGATCTAGAAGTTTAATAAAATTGTAATAATGTAAAAATTTAGAATTTTAATTTATTATTGTCAGATATGTTGTGACGAACTGTCTAGTGGAATACCCATGGCAGTTTAAGAATCAAGGCAAGTGTAGAGATGCCTGAAAATGTTGTGATGTAAATTCTTGGATTGTTTTGTACTTAGCTCATACAATCATTAAAGTGGTTGATATTAGTCTTTTAATAAATTTTTAGGATTATTAATTTTGTTTCAATATTCAAAACTGGAAAATGTGAAATGAATAGATGGAACAAAAAGAGTCAACGTTTCATTTCAGATTCTTGCATAGAATACTAACACTCAGCAAGCTATGTACACAAAAATATATGCTTTTGGGTAGCATAATAGTTGGTTTGTTAGAGAGAAGACTGATTTTTGTGAGACCTAGTTCGTGAGTTGTCTGGAACAAAGAGAAAGAGGAAGACGAACATATATGATGTAGAAATAAGGAGAAGGAGCAAGAGATAAGTAGTTGTAAAGAGAGTATATACAAAGTACAAAACATAGACAAAGAGATGAAGGTATTTAGTATTAAAGACTAGGTAAACCAACACATTAAATATTTCATGTATCAGGTGATTCTTGTCTCTTTTCAGGGAGTAGCCTAAAAAAGAATAGGTTGGATTCTGTAAGTGGAAGTGGGTGTTTCCAACAAGTTTTCGCTTGCAAAATCAAGGGAGGATACTTTTGTAGGTAGAAGCCTACAAAAAATTGATGGAAGTGGAAGTGGGTGCTTCTAGCAAGTTGTAACTTGCAAAATAGAAGAGAGGTTGGAGTCTCCTATAGATGGGTATTTACAAAAGTTCATGTAAAAGGGAGTGAGTGTTTGCTTTACATGACAACAACAACAAATTCATGGTTTTTCCATTTATGGGTTTGGACTTATATACAGTGTCCAAATGTCTTACTTTTGTGTGTTGATTCTTATGTTGTAGTTGAATGTTATTTACATGTTAAATATGTTTTTCATATGATGTAATGTTGCTCATTTAATACGTCAGATAACTATAAGAACAAAAAGTTAAAAAGAAATTGATGGCCATGAATGCACTATATTGATTCCCCTGGCCCACCTCATCTCAGTATAGTCAAATTTCCAACACAAATCAATATAATGCAATAAATAGGATAAATTACAACTCCAATTTTTTTTAACGTTCTTCTAAACTAATAAAATATATTTTAATTCATAAAAATGAATCTTGTGCGCTTGAGAGGGAAAGAACGTACCTCTAAAGTATCCAGGGGTACTCTTTCAAGGATAATGACAAAGGCAAGAAATCTACCATGGAAAAAGAATTTTGTAAAATAAATGGGAGTTGTCTTTAGTGAGACTATTTTGATTTGTATTATTTAAATTAGTTTTTTGACTTATATATAGATTCAAGACCTTAAAAAACCCCTAGGGCACTTCTATTGTGCAGATTTACACATCAAACTTGTGATTCCAATGAAGTCCTACATGATTTTAGAGAAATTAGACCAGAAAAGCTTCAGAAAAATCGCACTAAAAACAACTCCAAATAAATGCACCTATCTCATATATAATATGTCAATGAAATTTGGTGGATAATATTGAATTTGTAGGCCTCGGTGGAACTATCCATGTCCATTCAAGTGGTCACATGACATTGTATTTCTTAATTTTACTTAACCTGAAATGTCAGTGGCTACTTTCTTCGGAAGTTTGTTGGTCGATCACGTAGATGTTCTACGCCTCAAGATTAATGTTTGCATTTCTCAATTATTTTGAATATGAAACATCAGCCGCCAATTTTTTCGGAAGGTAAGTTTGTTGATAACGCTGACTTTGTACACATCAAGATTTTTTTATGATGTGTGATATAAAGGTATGTTGATTTTAAAAAGAGCCTTTATGTATAAGTGCAGTTTTCTTAGGTTTTTTTAAGTTGGGTAAGAGGAGATATTTTGTTATTATAATTTTTTTAATGGTTTCTATAAGTAATTTTGGCCAAACGCATAGCAATTTTTGTTGGCAAGGATGGCCAAACGCATAGCAATTTTTGTTGGCAAGAACTATGAATTCTAGTATATGAGAATAAACATTTTTTGCAATTATAAGAAGGTTGAGAAGTAGTAAAGAATGATTTTTGTTATGCAATCAATTCACAAAGCATAAGAAAAGATAGATCAACGACTTAAAAATTATCTTTTTTGAGGGGAAACCTCCTTTACATTACATAAATGAACAATTCTTAGATTATACAGTTTGACTGGACCCAATGGTTAAGAGCATGTGTTTCCTCCTAAGAGGTCACGGGTTCAAAATGAGAGGGGGTAGAGTATGTATGTCTTCGTAAACTTAGCAATCAAATCTCTACACGGAGGTGGGTCCCTTGTCCCACAAACAAGGAGGTCTCATATACCAATTTGGTGTCTAGCTTGGTTGTGACTTTAAAATTTGATAATAATAATAATATATGAGTCTAAGGGTTCACAATATAATCAAAGCCTACATAACAATAATAATGTAAGGGCACCACAATAAAAATAGTGGGTTTCTACGGGGCACAACAATAACAACATGGGGGATACATGGACACAACAATAACAATAGGGGGATACACTAACAATAAAAATAAGGGGAATACACTAATATTATAGGGACCTAGCATCCCTCTCTCTTTCTAAAAAATGTTGTCCTCAACTTTTGATGCTTCTATATAAAATTATTATCCTCCCATGTGGAATTGTCAGCGGATAAGTTCTTCCACTTAATGAGATACTTTTAAATTAATTGATTTTGTAGTAATCAAGTTCTTATTTCTGTGACTGCTTCAAGCTCAAATATGAATTTTACTTCTTCATCAAGTTTTGGAAACACTGTTTGAACTGGAATCTTGTCACTAATAACCTTCTTTAAGCATGAAACATGGAAAACTAGGTGTACTTAGGAAGATGCAGGCAACTCCAGTTTGTATGCCATAGTACCAATCTTTTCCAACACCTTGTAAGGACCATAGTACTTGGATGATAATTCATTATCCTTCTTAGCTTGCTTGAGGGACATTTATTTGTATGGTTGTAGCCGTAAAAATACCCAGTCGCCTACATCAAAACTTCTTTCAGCGCGATATTGGTCTTCTTGTTGTTTCATTTGATTTTGCGGCAAAGTTAGGTTATCCTTTAAGATCTGGAGAACTTGTTGTTGATGCTCGATGTGATATTCCATTGCTTGAACATTATAATTTTGTCTTAAACATGATGTGATGGTTGGTGGATGATATCAATAAAGTGTCATAAATGGCGCCATTTTTGCTATAGTATGGAAGGAAGTGCTATACCACCATTCAAATAGAGGTAACCAATTGAATTATTGTATTTGTTTATCAGATACAAAGCAACAAAGATATCCTTCCAAACATTTTTTCACCATCTCTGTTTGCTCGTCAGATTGAGGATGATAAGATGAGCTATGAGCTGATTGAGTACCAAGACAAGAAAATAAATATGTCCAAAAATTTCCAATGAAAATGGGATCTATGTCACTTGCAATAATATTTAGGTTTCCATGTAGATTTTGAATTATTTCCATAGATGTAGTAGAAACTAAACTGGATTTACAAGGACGATATAATGCACAAAAGTGTGCATACTTGGTAAGTCTATCAACTACCACCATGATGAAACTCTTTCCTTTAGACTTGGGTAAACCTATGATAAAATCCATTGAGACCTCCTCCCAACACTAACTTGGAATGACCAAAGGTTGTAATAGACCCAGGGTCTTAACTGTCTCAACTTTATTTTGTTGGAAATCCAAACATTCTGCCACAAACTTCTAAATATTAGATTCAAGGCCCTCCCAAAAAAATTCCTTCTTGACCCTGTGGTAAGTTTTTAAAAATGTTGAGTGACCTCCTAAGGGTAGTTGTACAATTCTAAAAGAATATTTTTCTTGAGTTGGGAATTCTTACAAAGATATAAGTGATCTTTATAACATAATGAATCATTTTTCCAGCTAAATGTATTAGATGTACTGGGATCTTGTTGGAAATTTTGAATGAGTGTCCACAACTCTTCGTCATTCTTCCATTTATCCATTGCTTCAATTATCCAATTAGGTTGGATAATAGAAATGGCACAAATTAGCAATGCTTCCACATCCTCATCCTTTCTTGAGAGTATTTCTCGAACAACATTTTTTTCCCTTTTTTTAAAATGATTTAAAATTTATAACCCAATATCTTTGTGACATTTTTTGCTGCTCTTCTGAAGATAATCTTTGTTCCAAAAAATATTAAGGCTATCATGATATGTTTTTACCTTGAAGCGTCTTCCCATTAGGTAAGGTATCCATGCTTTAGTGCATGTAGTATTTCCAACATTTCATTCTCATAAATAGGTTTGTGTAAATACTTTCCTTTGATTGCATGACTTTAAAAATCAATGGATCTTCCAACTTGCATTGAAATAGCACCAATTCCATTTCTCGAGGCATCACATTCCACAATAAAGGTTTTTGTCAAGTTTGGCATAACTAAGACCGATTCTTGGCACATTGCCTTTTTAAGATGTTCAAAGGCCTTAGTTGCTTCTGGAGTCCAAGAAAATACATCTTTCTTCAATCATGTTGTTAGAGGTGATGTTATTCTCCCATAATTCTTAACAATTTTTTTATAATACCCTATCAATCTGAGAAATCCTCGAAGATGCTTTATGGTTGCTTTGATTTTTTATTCCTTAATGGTTTTAAGTTTGTTATGGTCTACCTTAACAACCTCATGAGATACAATATGACATAAATATTCCACGTCATGTACTCCAAAGAAACATTTGGAGGTTTTTTCATATAATTGTTTCTCCTCCAATAATTTGAGCACCCTATCAACATGTTGAACATGATCCTTCCAAGACTTGTTGTAGATTAGTATATCATCAAAAAATACTAACACAAATTTTCTAAGGAAGGGTTCGAAAATGGAATTCATCAAACCTTGAAATGTGCATCGTGCATTAGTAAGGCCGAACAACATGACTAAAAATTCATAATGACTATCATGAGTTATGAATATTATTTTCATAATGTCTTTAGTATTTTTTTTCTAATTTGATAATATTTTGAATGAAGATCCAAATTGGTGAAGTAAATTGCTCCATGTAATTCATCCAACAATTCATCGATGACATCAATGGGAAATTTATTTTTAGTAGTGAGCTTGTTGAGCTCCCTATAATCTGGACACATATGCCATGATCCATCCTTTTTGTGCACCAATACTAATTGAACAGAGAAAAAAATTTGACTAGGTTGAATTTTACCAACCTCTAGCATTTCTACAACCATATGTTCAATTTCACTCCTTTGGACATAGGGATATCTGTAAGGTCTTATGTTTGGAGGCATAGTTCTTGGATTCAAATGAATAGCATGATCATGATCACGAATAGGTGGGAGGCCTTTGGGAGTTTCAAATACTTTGGAATGATTTTCCAAGGCTTTTTGGAGATTCAGAGAAATAGATGATTTCGATGTTTGAACCTCTAGTTAGCATAATTGTGCAACTACACCCTGATGTTCTTTCTTCAGAATCTTTATCATGCCATTAGAGTTGATTATCTTTCATGGTTTCCCTATGATAGCCCTTAATTCAACTTCTTTTCCTTCCCAAAAAATATTGAAGAAAAGATCTTGAAAATTAAAAGTTATCATCCCTAATGATTGTAACCATTGGACTTGTATTACAACATCAACACTACCCATTGGAATGGAAAACATTGCACTATTCAATACATATTCACTCATGGTTATCTTGATGTTATGGCACTTTCTAGAGAAATTTTTAGTTCCTCCATTTGCAACCATCACTTGACACTCTGGTGCTGGTTATAGGAAGCAATTCAATTCCTTGGCTATCTTACAATGAATAAAATTATGACTACTACTTTAATCAATAAGCACAGTTATTACCTTTTTCTTCTTGATATATACTTCTATCTTGACAATTTAAGGAGTGGTAATTCCTTCCAATGCATTACGGGTATGGTTAGATTCATTTGTTCTTTCCCTGGGGTTGGTTCCTAGTGTATATCCTCCTCTTTTGATGTTTCTTGTTCATTTTCTTCCTCCTCTTTGCCATCTATGCAAAATAATTTATTCTTAGCACACTTATGACCTTTAGTGTATTTTTTATCACAAATGTAACAAATCCCTTTTTCTCCTTTTTCCTCCAATTGTTGTGGCATCAACCTTGTAGGTTGCGGAAGGCTAGGAGAAAAAACACTTCCATCTTTATAGCTATGAGTGGTAGAATTCCTTGTTGTCATAATTTTTCTTTCAACTTTTCTTGCCACCTTGAATGCCTTCTCTAATGAATCAGGTTCCCAAAGGCAAACTTGTTATCCTTCAAATTCCCTATGAAGAAATCAACCATATGCTCCTCTGGAATGCCAATTACCCTGATATTCAATTTTTGGAAGTCCTCAATGTGCTCTGCCATTGAACCCTTTTGTTTGAGATTTATCAATTGAATAAATAAGATGTTTCTCTTTGTATCCTCATAATGTGCTATCATTTCCTCCATAAAAAATGACCAAGTGACAAGTTGTTTATGATAACAGAGCCATCGATACCATACAAACTAACTAGGTTCTAAATATGAAGATGTAATACATACCTTTTGTGTGTGTTGCACATCATGGAGATCAAAATATTGCTCCATATGTAGTATCCGTGTTACAAGATCATTTCCATCAAAATTCCTCATATCGATCTTTGGAATGTGGTTGGCCTTCAATATAAAATTCGAGTCTCTAAAGTCATGATTAACATTCCTTTTGTTCTCATCATGAATTTCACGGAATACCTTTTTTTCCACTAGGAAACACTTCTTGTAGCAACTTTGTCAAACCTTCCTTCAAACCTTCCATGTTTGCTTTCAAACCATCCATCGTAGTTTCCATGTCTGCTTTTAATCCATCCTTCAAACCTTCCATGCTTTCTTTTAAACCATTATTCAAGTCATCCATCTTAGCTTCCATTTCATTTTTGGTTGCTCTTTGCGAGACTAAAATTTTTTGCACCTGGTCGCGTAATTTTGATATATCATGTTGCATTTCTTCCTTTTCTTCATGCGTCATAATAGATATTTATGGTTTCTTACTAGGCGTGTTCATTTTTTTCTTTGAGGCATTTTGGAATCAAACAATGATATCTATATTTCACTATGCCCTTTGAATCACTTCAAACTTATTTTCCAAACAAAAGTTATGCAATGTTTTTAAAAAATACACACATTTTTCTTGCTTTTTAGGAACTTGATATTGAAACTATTGTATATCTGTAATTTTGGATCTCCAAGGTCTAAATTTTTTCCTTGTGGTATCCATATGACTCTTCTTTCCAATGCCACAAGTCATACCGATATTGGATTCTTCAACAAAGAGTTATGCCCAATATCCCACGTTGACCTGATTATAGATTGGTTCATTAGATCAAACTTGTATGGAGTTCCTGTGTCATTGTTCCAACATTAGGCCCTAAAAATGATAACCCAAAACCTACAATCCATGCAGTTTGAGTACATTTTTACAAAATTCAAATTTGATGCTCAGAGGGAAAGTTATGATGATTTTCCCTAGGTTTCCTATTTGAGATGGAATTCTGGAGCTTGCAAAAACCCTAATTTCCTTGGATCATATCTCCAAAAATATAATGAACCGAGATCTAAAATTGCTACAAGAAGTTATTAAATATTTAGGCTCCACGTGGTTGCAATTTTAGCTTTTGAAGGCTCATAGAAAAAAAATATAGTGAAAATTCCAATATGACATGTTTGAAGAAGAGAAACCCTAGAATTCAAAGCTCTGACACCAAATATTATGCAACCAAGTCACAAAGCATAAGAAAAGATAGGTCAATGAATTAAAAACTATCCTCTTTGAGGGGGAAACCTCCTTTACATTACATAAATGAACAATTCTTAGATGATACAAATGGTAAGACCTCCTTGGTATATATAGGAGTCTAAGGGGTCACAATATAATCAGATCGTACATAACAATAATTATGTACGAGTAGCACAATAACAATAGTGGGCTTCTATTGGGCACAACAATAACAACATGGGGGATACATAGGCACAACAATAACAATAGGGGGATACAATAATAATAATAATAATAATAATAATAATAATAATAAGGGGAATACACTAATATTATAGGGACCTAAAAGATTCACATAGTCAAACCAAGCAACTCTGCAGAGCATGTTCAATGCCCAAAAAAATCATGTTGTAGAAATAAGGAAAAATGAGAAAAAAACCAAGTTCTAGATTTAGAGTTCAATGGACGACTCATTTTTTCATAGGATGATGGAAGCATCCAACAAAATGAAAGCTTGGGATATTATGGAATTAGTGTAGCAAGGGAATGAAAAAGTGAAGACTGTGAAGCTTGAAGCCCTCGAGAAAGAGTTTTAAATATTGAAGGTGAAGGAGGCAAAGAATATTAACAAGTTCATGACTAGAGTGATAGGAATTGTGAATTAAATCAGGAATCATGGAAAGATGATTTAATATAAAAAAATTGTGGATAAATTTCTTATGAGCCTACCTAAGAAGTTTGAGGTGTTTGTCATTTGCATAGAGATTTCCAAAGTTCTATCCAAACTGGTAGTAGAAGAATTTATGGGATCATTTTTATCCCATGAATCAAGAATTGGCATGGAAGAGGACTCTTTAGAACATGTGTTTAAGAGTTAAACATACATTGGTATATGTAGACGCATAGGAAGCAAAGACAAATGTCAATGAAAAAAGTAATCATCAAACATAAGGAAGACAAACACCAAAATAGTCAACACAATCAAATAATTATAGAAACTCTTAGAATCAGAGGAGGAGATGAAGAAGATGGATGGAAAAGTCCAAGATACAATGTTACTACTACAAAAGATATGGCCACTACGAAAGTGAATGAAGAAAGAAGCAATGAGACCTAACTAAGGGTAGAGAAAATATCTCCAACACTGAAGAAGGGAGAACTAATTCAATGTTCATCTCGTGTCAAACTCCTAAAGAAGAGCACAACAAGGATCTTCAATTGTTGGATGGTGGTTGCAATGGTCACATAGTAGATAACAAGAAGTTATTTTCTAGTATTGATAACTCTTTTCAATATGAAATTACATTAGGATATGATCATCGTGTTAAGGCTATATGAAAAGGTGTAATGTTTATGCTAACTACGAAAAATGAGAAGAAGGATATCAATGATGTATTTTTTGTATCAATATTAAGCATTTGTTAATTTGTTAAGAATTGGCTGATTGAGTTAACATGGTTATAATGTTAGATTCAAAGACTCCACATGTACAATCTTAGATAAGTAACCTAGTAAAAGACTTGTTTCAAAGGTCCAAATGACCAAGAATAGAATGCTCCCATTAAATCTAAAAAGTATAAATATGTCATAGTCATATGTACAAAATGTATCAATAATAAATGAAGTTGGGTTGTGGCATCTTAAGTATGCTTGCATGCCTTTAAGGTGTCTTAATCTCTAGTTGGAAAAAATCAATGGTTAAGAGTACCCATATTGAATGAGGAAAACAAAACTTATGAAAGTTGCATCCTTGGTAAGCATCAAAGAGATAGTTTTCTAGAAGCCTCTATTAGTTTATGTAGCTTCAGAGGTGTTCTAGTCTCAAAACTTTGTAGAGAGGCTAAAGCATAGGATTTCTCCATAACCCATAAATCATTTTTGGAAATTCAACCTAGAAGTGTCCCAATTAGATTATTAGCCTATTTTAAATATTTCGTAAGTCTAAATTTAGGAAAAGTGGTTAATTAATCAGAATTAATTGAGATAAGGTGAGAATCATCTAGAAAATCACATAGATCGACATGGAAATAATTTGGTCCCTTAATTAAGTTTTAATATTGGTCACTAGAGTAATACCTCCTTCCCTAGCTGGCTGGTAAGAACAAAGGATTATAAGAAGAAGTATAAGGGTAGATGGAGAATATACTTGACACACATGAAGGGTTTGATTTTCTAAAAATAGTAGCCATAAGAGTTCAAGCTTCAGAAGAAAGCAGAGACAATGACGGGCAAAGACAGTGAGGTTAGAGGAAGAATTTCTAGATCCATTGAGTGCATTTGTAGAGAGGCCGAAATTTCTCCAGGAAGATGTGCAGAAGTTTCATTGGGAAGTTTGATTTGCTGGTGAAGGAAGATAGTTTCAGTTCCAGAGGCTAGTAAGAGGTTCCACAAGGCCGAATAAACGTTTTTCCAATAAGAAGTAGGAATGACATCCTGATATTCAATTGTTCTGGGTTGAGCATGCTGCAAACTATGCTAGAGTGACACAAATTTTTCATAGATCCAGGTGGATAGCTTGATTTTCAGTGACAATCGAGTATCAGGATTGACCAGAGTGAGGGTATAAATTTCCCTCAAGATATTTTTTCCAATATTTTCTCTACATAATAGCTAGTATTCGACATCTAGATTGTACTAAGATAAATTCATTGTTGCTTAATAATAAAAACCCTTAGCTGATGCACCAGTTTCCCAAGTTGGTTTTTTCCAAGGACATTTGTCCAAAAATAATCATGTCAATTTTTGTGTGTGCTAGAATATTTCTCAATTCTCAGTGCTATTATTTTCCATGTTTGTGAAGGTCGCAGTTGATATTATTTGGTATTTGTCATAGCAGATAAATTGTTAAATTATTTAACAATTAGAAAAATTATTTCCTTTGTCTACGATAGGATTTGAAACTTGAAATTTTCACAACCTCCTATAGACCCAAGGAGCATGTATAACTTTTCCACACAATTATGTGGACCCATGAAAACTTAGTCCATTTTTGGAAGATTTGATTTTCTAACATTTATTGATGATTTCAATAGGAAAGTTTGAATGTATTTTCTCAAAAGTAAATTAGATACATTCACAAATTTCAAAGAGTTTAAGGTTGTAGAAGAACAAAAAAGTGGAAAATATGTCAAAATGTTCACATTAGATGGAGGAGGAGAGTATGACTCAAAGTAGTTTGCAAATATTTATAGACAACATGGAACTAAAAGGAAGTTTACCACCAAATATAGTCCATATAAAAATGGAGTGGTTACACAATAGAATCATACCATTATGAACATGGCAAGGAGTATTCTCAAAGCTAGAATTTTTTCCAATAATATTTTGGTTAAAATCATTTCTTGTTCAATCTACATAATGAATATATATCCAAAAGATAACATGAATGGTAAAGTACCTCAATAAACTGGAGTGGCACAAAGTCAAGTGTCTCTCATTTTATTTATTTTGGTTTTATTGCAAATGCATATATCTCATAAGATCTAAGGAAGAAACTTGATAATAAGAGTGAAAAATGCATCCTCATTAGATAAGGTGAACAATCCAAAGCCTATAGGCTATATAATCCAATCACTAAGAAATTTGTGGTGAGAAGAGATGCAAAATTCATGTAGGAAATATCTTTGAATAATCAAGAGAATGAAACAATAGATAAAACATATCCATCTCTCACAATATATGAACAGGTGGAAAGTTTAGGACAACAAGTCTCTGCAACAAGATTGCCAAGATTATAGGTGCAAAGAAAAGAAAATAGTCCTTATAGTAGTGTTTCCGGGAAAACTAGTGTCTTTTTGATCTGCTAGCCCTCTAGGATTGGCAGCTATCCTAGAAACAAACAATCAAAGAAATTCGGGATTTCCTCTATGTATGATGGATAAGAGAGAGGCAAAGGAACCAACCTGGATCTTCCGCTTGACTCCTTGCTTGATCTCTCTCCCCCTTGACCTCTCCTACTTATCCCGCTTTAGAGAATACCTGTAGAGACAAAGTAACAAAACACTATCAAAGCATCTTGATCTATTATATCATAAGCATTGTAGAATCATAAATACAATGAACATACAATAGCATTCACAAATAACGATATTCACAAATACACGATTGTATGGAGGAAAACTCAAAGAACAATATGAAGGGAGAATTACAACCCAGCTAGCTGATCTAGCATCAAAGCCCTCTTCACCTCATGAAAAGCAAGATCACACCAACAATATAATGCTCTTTCTCAACCACAAACTATCAACACTTCCTTGCAAATTACAAAATTCTAGCCTCTAGATCTCTCAGATGAGGGATCCATTTATAGATGTGTGCAAGGGTTTGAGTCATCTCTGGGTTTTTGATTAGTGTCATTCCACTTGTTGTTCTTGGTTCCACTTGGAGATTTCTTGGATCTCTTACTCATCCTTGGGTGAATTTAGAGAAAGTGTCATAAGAGAAGTTTCTAGAAGATTCCATGACCATCCACTTAGCAAACTGCGTTGGACGTTTGTCCATTCTCGCTCATCACACCCTACAGAAGGCCTTATCAATATGCATTTCACCTGGCTAGTGTAGGTAATGTACCTGAAATTCTTTATCTCAATCTGCAAGAAACAAATCTTAGTTTACATACATATCAATCTGCTACACTTCTAAAATGCCCATCTACCAACATAAATACTCTGTTTTTCTGATGAACAAGAGCACGAAGGCGATCCATACAATATAGGCCAAAGCAATCTTGCTAACCGACTTCGTTGTCATTTCTGCTTTTGTTTCTAAAAACGTGGAGATCTTTATTTCAAGAATTTATCTATGCTTCTTATAAAACGAAACGAAGAACAAAAAAAACCACAACACCTATCTGTGCATGACAGTTTGCTTTTAAATCAAATCTCAGTGAATGAGAAACATCATAAACTCAGTTTATCTACACAGCACCGGTCATCCCATTTTTATTAAAAACGCAGGTCCGTATTTTACAAGAGATCTGGATAAAAAATAACGAAAACAAAACGATGGTTTAACACACAGCGTCAGGCCTATAAATACATTGGTATTAAAAAAACCACACTATCTATCCCTCCACGAGCCAATTCCAGAACCCCATATATAATTACATAATGCGCCTTTTATTTGTAGAATTCCCTAACCTATCTCCGTTATAATTGCAACGAACTTTGAAATTGAATAGGCACCATCCTAACCAGTCCCATAAGTGTTTAACAGAGTAATCACTTTTCTAACCAATTCCCATACGTATGATTTTAATAGCAATCAACCGCAGACTACTTTTCGCCACTTTTCTTCAATCCAGTTCCCCCAAAAGCTACTTTTCGTGCTGCTTTCGCGTTCAGCTCCTTCAAAGCCTTGCCTTCACTAACTGATCCATACTCCCGTTGTAAACAAGAAAGCCGTCGAATTCGAAACGGAAACAGTGGCACGATGGACTTTACCGGTTCACTATTTTCCAGATTTCATGCGATCTGAATCAAGATTTCCCACAGGAATCGGCGTTGACACGCTCCAAGAGATCTTCAGTTTACAATTAATTGCCACCAGAATCACGCCTTCTTTAGCTTCTGTTATACCACTAATTATTCTAACAGATAGATAAGGTGATTCTCCATAAATTTATTCCAACAGAAATATTAAGATGTGCCTAACAAATCAAATACTAAATGGAGGAATTTTACTTATTACAATAACAAACTAATTATGAAATCGACTCTAAAATTAACAGCAAATGAAATCCAATTTGTCAATCCACAACATGTGGGCAATTTCCCACATTTCTGGCCCGTCCCGATGCTCCTGCATCAGACTCCCGGGGAAGAAAACTGATCTAGTGGTTGTTTGGAATTGATCCATTCTCTGGAGCTCTGCTGACATCCTCTACTGGTTCCTCTTTCCACTTGGTCAAACACTGATAATGAGTCTGACTCCTGGTTCTCTTTACTGCTTTCTTTTTCCTTTTTCCTACTTTGGACTTTCGTCTGTTATGGGGTCTCTTTGTGGTTCTTCTTCTGACTTTTAGTATAGGTACCATTCTGCAATACATGACTAAATCACCTGTTTGGAATTTCTTTTTCCGCCTCCTCATACCTGCTCGCTGCTTGTCTTTGCTACTGCATTCCCGCCATCTGCTTTTGACATCTTCCTCAAATATGCTTCTAGGAGTTAGCCAATTCACATCTACTTGGATTTTCTTCGGATCTAATTTCAACTCTTCTTTAGAGACTGCATATTCCTTGAAATCTTCATTCTTCACCCTGATGGTGATTTTATATAAGGCTCGAGAATTTAGAGTCATGCACCATTCAACTTCTTCCTTCGGACTGAGTGCTATTGGCACAGCACATGGATTAAGGCTTTCACTGATTAGCCATTTATCCATCAACTCTTTCACTTGTGTTCCAGCTTCAACATTTTCTTGCATTACCCTGTAGGCTACTTTATTTGGCAAACTGACTCTAGGCATTAGATCATTATGGTTGCTAATACTCCTGATGGGTAACAACTCATCCACAACAACATCAGCATAATCATTCAAGAAATTCTGAATTTCTTCAGGTAAATCTTATAAATTTGTAGAAGTTAAAATTACCTTGGGTTTGCCAACACCAGAAAGATGCATCTCCTTACCCTTCTCATCTTCCTACAACAGGGTCTTCTCATTCATCAACATAATGCTATTTCCAAGTGCTTCTTTGTTATCTTCAGCTTTCAATGGCAGTAGTGTATGCTTATTCGCATCTTTCTCCAAAGTATAAGTATTTCTTCTGCCATCATGTATGGCATTTCGGTCAAACTTCCAGGGCCTCCCTAGCAATATGTGGCATACATCTATCGGCATTACATCACATAAAATGACATCCTTATAAGTACCAATTTGAAATTCAACTTGACATTGTTCAGTTACAAAAATTTGATGGCCTTTCTGAAGCCATGATACTTTATAAGGAGTGGGGTGTACTGTTCTCTCCAACTTCAACCTGTCCACCATCTCTGTAGAAACAAGGTTGTCAGTACTACCGCTATCAATTATCAACTTGCAACACTTACCCTTGGACTTACATACAGTTCTGAATAAAGTCCTTCTTTGAACTGGTTCTTTGGCTTCCTTAGCTCCTTTTAGTAATACCCTCTTCAGTAATAGGGACTCTCCATCTTCTGGTGGTTCCTCTTTAGCTTCAGGTTGAGGAATCTCCTCCTTGGCTTCTGCAACAATCACGTTGCACTGGTTTGCTGATCTCTGATGAGGACAATCCCATTGTACATGTCCCCATTCGCCACATGCAAAGCACCGGACATCTCTTCCTTGGCCTCTGCCTCTGGGCACAAACCTTCCACGACCAAATTCTCCTCTTTGTGGTGCTCTATTGCTCGCACTCCCTGCCTCATTTTGAGAGTGTTGAACTTTGGATTCAAGTATCCTTTCTTCTTTTGCCAGATTCTTACCTCTGTTTCTCTAGTTTTGTTTGCGCAAGAGTTTTTCCTCTGCCTTCAAGGCTGCTTGATAAACATCCTCAACAGTTCTCAAACTTAACAGGCTAATCTCATCTTGGATCTCATACCTTAGCCCATTAATATACCTGGCTACTTTCTCCAAATCATCTTCTACATGCCCGGTTCTGATATTTAACCTGTAAAATTCTTCAGTGTATTCTTTAATAGACATTCCTTTCTGCTTCAGATTTTGCATCTACTTAAAAAGATTTAAATGATAGTCTTTAGGCAAAAACTTGGCTTTGAGGTTGCTTACCATTTTATCCCACTGCTTGATCTTAGATTTCTCCTTTCGCGTTCTTGATGTCTGTAACTCGTCCCACCAGATGGCTGCATGGCCCTTCAATCTAGTGACTGCAAACTTCACCCTCTTATTGTCCTCAACCTCTTCATAATCGAAATACTGATCTATGGATCTAATCCAATCCATGAGCTCCTCGGCATTTAAACTCCCATCATACATAGGAATTTCTATCTTGGGCTTGCTGCCAACTTTTGCCAGCATCTTGAGGACTTTGGAAGTTTCAGTTTCTTCTCCTGCTTCGTCCTCTTCATCAGAATCTTCTGAAGAACTCTCAGTTTTCACATCTGGTGCTCTTCTCTGGGCTGTTTCCATTGTCTCCATTCGTTCACGCAGTCTTCGCACTTCATCTATCAGGACTGCATTTGGTTCTGGTCTCCCTCGACCAATTCCTCTCCTTGGCGACATCTTAGCTGCAACCACTTGGATCTTTCGGCTCTGATACCAAAATAATCTACCTGAAATTCTTTATCTCAATCTGCAAGCAACAGATCTTAGTTTACATACATATCAATCTGCTACACTTCTAAAATGCCCATCTACCAACATAAATACTCTGTTTTTCTGATGAACAAGAGCACGAAGGCGATCCATACAATATAGGCCAAAGCCATCTTGCTAGCCGGCTTTGTTGTCATTTCTGCTTTTGTTTGTAAGAATGTGGAGATCTTTATTTCAAGAATTTATCTATGCTTCTTATAAAACGAAACGAAGAACAAAAAAAACCGCAACACCTATCTGTGCATGACAGTTTGCTTTTAAATCAAATTTGAGTGAATGAGAAACATCATAAACTCAGTTTATCTACACAACACCGGTCATCCCATTTTTATTAAAAACGCAGGTCCGTATTTTACAAGAGATCTGGATAAGAAAATAACGAAAACAAAACGCTGGTTTAACACACAGCGTCAGGCCTATAAAGACATTGGTATTGAAAAAACCACACTATCTATCCCTCCATGAGCCAATTCTAGAACCCCATATATAATTACATAATGCGCCTTTTATTTGTAGAATTCCCTAACCTATCTCCGTTATAATTGCAACGAACTTTGAAATTGAATAGGCACCATCCTAACCAATCCCATAAGTGTTTAACAGAGTAATCACTTTTCTAACCAATTCCCATACGTATGTTTTTAATAGCAATCAAGCGCAGACTACTTTTCGCCACTTTTCTTCAATCCAGTTCCCCCAATAGCTACTTTTTCGTGCTGCTTTCGCGTTCAGCTCCTTCAAAGCCTTGCCTTCACTAACTGATCCATACTCCCGTTGTAAACAAGAAAGCCGTCGAATTCGAAACGGCAACAGTGGCGCAATGGACTTTACTGGTTCACTATTTTCCAGATTTCATGTGATCTGAATCAAGATTGCCCACAGGAATTAGCGTTGACACGCTCCAAGAGATCTTCAGTTTACAATTAATTGCCACCAGAATCGTGCCTTCTTTAGCTTCTGTTATACCACTAATTATTCTAGTAGATAGATAAGGTGATTCTCCATAAATTTATTCCAATAGAAATATTAAGATGCGCCTAACAAATCAAATACTAAATGGAGGAATTTTACTTATTACAATAACAAACTAATTATGAAATCGACTCTAAAATTAACAGCAAATGAAATCCAATTTGTCAAGCCACAACATGTGGGCAATTTCCCACATTGCTGGCCCATCCCGATGCTCCTGCATCAGACTCCCGGGGAAGAAAACTGATCTAGTGGTTGTTTGGAATTGATCCATTCTCTGGAGCTCTGCTGACGTCCTCTACTGGTTCCTCTTTCCACTTGGTCAAACACTGATAATGAGTCTGACTCCTGGTTCTCTTTAGCACTTTCTTTTTCCTTTTTCCTACTTTGGAATTTTGTTTGTTATGGCGTCTCTTTGTGGTTCTTCTTCTGACTTTTAGTATAGGTACCATTCTGCAATACATGACTAAATCACCTGTTTGGAATTTCTTTTTCCGCCTCCTCATACCTGCTCGCTGCTTGTCTTTGCTACTGCATTCCCGCCATCTGCTTTTGACATCTTCCTCAAATATGCTTCTAGGAGTTAGCCAATTCACATCTACTTGGATTTTCTTCGGATCTAATTTCAGCTCTTCTTTAGAGACTGCATATTCCTTGAAATCTTCATTCTTCACCCTGATGGTGATTTTATATAAGGCTCGAGAATTTAGAGTCATGCACCATTCAACTTCTTCCTTCGGACTGAGTGCTATTGGCACAACACATGGATTAAGGCTTTCACTGATTAGCCATTTATCCATCGACTCTTTCACTTGTGTTCCAGCTTCGACATTTTCCTACATTACCCTGTAGGCTACTTTATTTGGCAAACTGACTCCAGGCATTAGATCATTATGGTTGCTAATACTCCTGATGGGTAACAACTCATCCACAACAACATCAGCATAATAATTCAAGAAATTTTGAATTTCTTCAGGTAAATCTTATAAATTTGTAGAAGTTAAAATTACCTTGGGTTTGCCAACACCAGAAAGATGCATCTCCTTACCCTTCTCATCTTCCTGCAACAGGGTCTTCTCATTCATCAACATAACGCTGTTTCCAAGTGCTTCTTTGTTATCTTCAGCTTTCAATGGCAGTAGTGTATGCTTATTCCCATCTTTCTCCAAAGTATAAGTATTTCTTCTGCCATCATGTATGGCATTTCGGTCAAACTGCCAGGGCCTCCCTAGAAATATGTGGCATACATCTATCGGCATTACATCACATAAAATGACATCCTTATAAGTACCAATCTGAAATTCAGCTTGACATTGTTCAGTTACAAAAATTTGATGGCCTTTTTAAAGCCATGATACTTTATAAGGAGTGGGGTGTACTATTCTCTCCAACTTCAACTTGTCCACCATCTCTGTAGAAACAAGGTTTTCAGTACTACCGCTATCAATTATCAACTTGGAACACTTACCCTTGGACTTACATATAGTTCTGAATAAAGTCCTTCTTTGAACTAGTTCTTTGGCTTCCTTAGCTCCTTTCAGTAATACCCTCTTCAGTAATAGGGACTCTCCGTCTTCTGGTGGTTCCTCTTTAGCTTCAGGTTGAGGAATCTCCTCCTTGGCTTCTGCAACATTCACGTTGCGCTGGTTTGCTGATCTCTGATGAGGACAATCCCATTGTACATGTCCCCATTCGCCACATGCAAAGCACCGGACATCTCTTCCTCGGCCTCTGCCTCTGGGCACAAACCTTCCACGACCAAATTCTCCTCTTTGTGGTGCTCTATTGCTCGCACTCCCTACCTCATTTTGAGAGTGTTGAACTTTGGATTCAAGTATCCTTTCTTCTTTTGCCAGATTCTTACCTCTGTTTCTCTGGTTTTTTTTGCGCAAGAGTTTTTCCTCTGCCTTCAAGGTTTCTTGACAGGCATCCTCAACAGTTCTCAAAGTTAACAGGCTAATCTCATCTTGGATCTCATACCTTAGCCCATTTATAGACCTGGCTACTTTCTCCAAATCATCTTCTACACGCCCGGTTCTGATATTTAACCTGTAAAATTCTTCAGTGTATTCTTTAATAGACATTCCTTTCTGCTTCAGATTTTGCATCTGCTTAAAAGGATTTAAATGATAGTCTTTAGGCAAAAACTTGGCTTTGAGGTTTCTTACCATTTTATCCCACTGCTTGATCTTAGATTTCCCCTTTCGCGTTCTTGATGTCTGTAACTCGTCCCACCAGATGGCTACATGGCCCTTCAATCTAGTGACTGCAAACTTCACCCTCTTATTGTCCTCAACCTCTTAATAATCGAAATACTGATCTATGGATCTAATCCAATCCATGAGCTCCTCGGCATTTAAACTCCCATCATACATAGGAATTTCTATCTTGGGCTTGCTACCAACTTTTGCCAGCATCTTGAGGACTTTGGCAGTTTCAGTTTCTTCTCCTGCTTCGTCCTCTTCATCAGACTCTTCTGAAGAACTCTCAGTTTTCACATCTGGTGCTCTTCTCTGGGCTGTTTCCATTGTCTCCATTCGTTCACGCAGTCTTCGCACTTCGTCTATCAGGACTGCATTTGGTTCTGGTCTCCCTCGACCAATTCCTCTCCTTGGCGGCATCTTAGCTGCAACCACTTGGATCTTTCGGCTCTGATACCAAAATAATCTACCTGAAATTCTTTATCTCAATCTGCAAGCAACAGATCTTAGTTTACATACATATCAATCTGCTACACTTCTAAAATGCCCATCTACCAACATAAATACTCTGTTTTTCTGATGAACAAGAGCACGAAGGCGATCCATACAATATAGGCCAAAGCCATCTTGCTAGCCGGCTTTGTTGTCATTTCTGCTTTTGTTTGTAAGAACGTGGAGATCTTTATTTCAAGAATTTATCTATGCTTCTTATAAAACGAAACGAAGAACAAAAAAAACCGCAACACCTATCTGTGCATGACAGTTTGCTTTTAAATCAAATCTCAGTGAATGAGAAACATCATAAACTCAGTTTATCTACACAGCACCGGTCATCCCATTTTTATTAAAAACGCAGGTCCGTATTTTACAAGAGATCTGGATAAAAAAATAATGAAAACAAAACGCTGGTTTAACACACAGCGTCAGGCCTATAAAGACATTGGTATTAAAAAAACCACACTATCTATCCCTCCACGAGCCAATTCCAGAACCCCATATATAATTACATAATGCGCCTTTTATTTGTAGAATTCCCTAACCTATCTCCGTTATAATTGCAACGAACTTTGAAATTGAATAGGCACCATCCTAACTAGTCCCATAAGTGTTTAACAGAGTAATCACTTTTCTAACCAATTCCCATACGTATGTTTTTAATAGCAATCAACCGCAGACTACTTTTCGCCACTTTTCTTCAATCCAGTTCCCCCAAAAGCTACTTTTTCGTGCTGCTTTCGCGTTCAGCTCCTTTAAAGCCTTGCCTTCACTAACTGATCCATACTCCCGTTGTAAACAAGAAAGCCGTCGAATTCGAAACGGCAACAGTGGCGCGATGGACTTTACTGGTTCACTATTTTCTAGATTTCATGTGATCTGAATCAAGATTTCCCACAGGAATCGGCGTTGACACGCTCCAAGAGATCTTCAGTTTACAATTAATTGCCACCAGAATCGCGCCTTCTTTAGCTTCTGTTATACCACTAATTATTCTAACAGATAGATAAGGTGATTCTCCATAAATTTATTCCAACAGAAATATTAAGATGCACCTAAGAAATCAAATACTAAATGGAGGAATTTTACTTATTACAATAACAAACTAATTATGAAATCGACTCTAAAATTAACAGCAAATGAAATCCAATTTGTCAAGCCACAACATGTGGGCAATTTCCCACATTGCTGGCCCGTCCCGATGCTCCTGCATCAGTAGGAGTCAGTATGCATCACACCCTAACAGTGGAGCAATCAGTATGGTCCTATTTTGGCTAGTTCTGAATGGTTTTTCAGGTGGAACGTTTGGGGAATGATGTAGTCGTTTGACCATGATCCTTTAGGGTATGAAACAACACTTTTAGGGGTTAAAGAGCCCTAGTTTATTGACATATAAGATTGGGGTTGTAGTGCCTAAATATGTCTATAACAGTTGTCCCCTAAAGCATGAAGTCGTAAATCTTTGAGGTCGGGTGAAATGCTTTATCATGAGGATCTGAGGTTTTCGAAACAGGAAGGTGACCTGTATAAGATACAATACTATACATCATCACAATATAATTTCCATGATCTAGTTGAGGCAGGCATTCCCATGCTCAACTTTATAAATTCATTTCATGTACATAGAAAAGATATTCATCTGCATATGCAGACTGATCATTTTTTCAAATGTAGAGTCATCATCCCTGGTTCGGATGACCATCTGTGCAGCTTCTATGTACATTTGATGTCTTTATATCCCTGAATATATCACAGCCTGGATGGATGAAACTAGATCCGAGGTCTTCAATCTCATTCAATCTTCACCTAGTGTACAAGTTGATCCATGTGAAGAGATGTTTTGAAGTCGAACATGGAAAGACATCGCTTGATTACCAGCCAATAATGTGAGCATTAATAGACACGAGAGGAATCACCAATAATGATAATGACCCTCAAGGTACTATAGTACAATTTACATGGTGTGAATATATGATCCAATGTTGAACACCACGCACAATATTTTAGTTGAAGGCCATTGATGTCAACTTGTCGCCAGAAGTGAGAAACTTGCCATTGAGGCATGCAAGCTTCAAAGTACTGAAAGGGTTGTTTCTAAGTCAACTTCTTGGATAATGAGCTGATGTGGACAAGATGTGACACGTCGTAGGAGGGACTTAATGTATCCCACATTTACGACACGAAACAAAGCAAATAATTTTCTGGAGGTGAAAATGATCTGACAACACAAGGTTCAGGAATGGCGGTCATGAAAAATGGAGGTTGAAGGTATTGTAGTGGATGAGGCATTAATTGGATGGTGGTTTCTCAACTGAATGACTTCTATTGAACATATATGTGACATTGAGATGGATTAGTAGCATTAACCCCAACAGATGGATGGTGTGTAATACCAATGGTGAAATGACCGATGAATGGAATAACCCAACTCGACTCAATCAAGGTGATAGAGTGAAAGTGTCATGTTCAAGAGCGACCTGCTACCATAAAATTATTCAAGTTTTCCTCCCTTTTTTCCATAGTCATTGCTAACCAGTGCCTCTTTATTTTTGTCAAGCTTGAGGAGGATAACATATGCTTGTTCTATAATTTGCCCCGCGGGCAAACCTGTCACTACATTTTAGCGAGTCTAGCGATAGTGAAACTCGTTCTTGCCTAGGTGGACAAGTTTGTTGCTATTGCTTCAATGAGTTTAATGACAAAGACAACTCGGTCCTTTTCATGTTTAGAGAGTTTCAAAAGAGACGAAAAGGAAACTCCAGCAGTTCTTTTTCATAGCATAATCCCCTAAGTTCGGAAAAGGATAAACTAATACAAAAGGGATGACTTTTCGATCACTTTAGCAAGATGAAAAAGACAAGCGCTCGAAATTTTTCGTGAGATAATCCCTCAGGTCCAAAAATATCAAACTATACAGGAGGGATGGCATTTCGATTACTTTAACGAGCTGGAAAAGCTAATAGCTCGAAAATCTTTTCATATTTAACAAGTCTGAAAGGAGTTTAAATGAGACTCGTTTTTGAGGAACGAGTGGCGTTTAGGGTAGCAACTGGTTCTAGGTAAGCTTGGAGCTTCTCAAAACATGGTGATGTGAGGAAATTGGCTAACAGGACCACTCATCGTAGCTGTTCCTCAAAAGGATAAACAATCATGCAGAAGCATATGATCGGCCAAAAGGATGGAGGTGATGGTAGGAACACAACCAAGGCTCAAAAGGCTGATAGCATGGCAATCACAAAGGTTATTTACCGAAGGTGGGTTCATTTTTTAACAAGCTTGAACCATGGGGAACTATGCTCAGTTGTAGGTTTATTTTTTAACGAGCTTGAACCAGGCGATAGCTATGCTCAGTTTTTAGTTTTTCTTTTCATGTAAGCTAGAAATGACAAAACTAGAAAAGACAAAGCTAGAAAAAGCTAAAAAGCTAAGGAACTACCGAGGTTAGATAGGATAGTTACATCAATGTTTAGACAAAACACTTCCTTTGCTTCGTCCGCAGAGCAGACAAAGGTGAATGGTGTGTTAGACCAATCACCTAACCTAAGAAGTTAAAAAAGCTAAAAAACTAAAAAGCTAAAAAGCTAAAAAGGCTAGAAAATGAAATTGAAAAAATTTTCATGCCCCCAGCATGATGAAAAGGAGAGTCTCTTAGTAACCATATGGAAATCACAGTGGTTATGCAGGATGGTTTTTGTGTGGTTATGTCTTCCGGATCCATCGCATTTTGTTGTTTCATGTATCGACATTTCGAACCATCTTGTGTGGTTCATCATCAGGATCAGATATGTGAAGAAGACAGAGAATGATGAGTGATAAATAAAAGTTATGGTAGGTATGATAGTGTAAAGAGCCGACAGGTTTTGATGAAGGTGTGGTTTTTAATTAATTTTTAATTAATTTAATTTAATTTAAATATAAATATCAATTTAATTACGATTTTTATTTTAATTTAATATATTTTAATTTAATTTAATTTTGATTTAATATTAATTTGATAATTTAATTTAATTTAATTTATTTTAATTTGCTTTAATTCTAATTTAATTCAGATTAATTTTATTATGTTTTAATTTATTTTAATTGTAGTATAATGTAATGTAATTTAATTAATTTTAGTTTGATTTGATTTTAATTTCTATTTAATTTAATTTTAATTTAATTTTATTTTATTTTAACACTATAGTCAGGTTAACTTAATGGATTAGATGATTTTATTTATTTTAATTTAATCTAATTTGTTTTAATTTAGTTTAATTTTAATTAATTTTTAATATAATTATTTTAATTAAATTAAATTAATTTTTAATTTAAATTTTTCAATTTCAATTTAATTTTATTTTAATCATGATTTATTTTAATTAATTTAGTTATAATTTTAATTTAATTTAATTTTAGTTTTAGTTTCAATTTAATTTAATTTAGTTTTATTTTATTCATTTTGATACTAGAGTTAGGTTAACTATTGGATTAAACGACATTGGATGACTTTAATCTTACTAAAGTTTTTAAGGAGTGAAACAAGAGGATCAAGAAGCAAAGGGGTTGGGATTTATCTAGGATATGGTGTTATCTCCTGTTAGCGTGGGAATCCAATTATCACTTATTTTCCAATTCTCTTATTAAAGTCAATTCCTAAAAGGTTACGGGTTTCTTACCTTCCGGGACTTCTGAGATGGACCCGCTCGTCTCCAAACTCGTGCCTTGAGAGCTTTCAGGCTTAGTATCTCTTTCTTTACATTCTTCTCTCTAGCCCAATTTCTCTTATAACGAGAAAGCACCACTAATATGCTTCTCCACCTGTTGGTATTACTGTATGTTGAACCTCAATTCAGATAGCTTCCGAGCTTTGATGGTTTTGGGGAATGGAAAACATTTCTGTCACTTGCAACTCCATTGGTAGATGATTTCTAGTCCCATATCCCCAACGCTTAAATAAAATTTCTTACGAGATCTGCATTTCCAAACTGGCTCTTTAATTTCATCTCCTGGCTCTATCTATTGATGTATTCTAGCTCCTTCAAATGAAATACTCATGTCAATGAAAATACACCAAGTGTTTGCCCTTTCTCGGCTTATTCTGGTTTCATAATCTCAACTCATTTTCACTCTTTGTACGCTTCCACTGCACTGCTCTAATCTCTTGAGATTTTTATTGTAGGGATCGTTGACCCAACTTGATGATCAACGATCAATGTTGTCCTTCCTAAGCTTGTTTATGACTCTCCATCTCATGCTTTACTTTGAACGCTTGTATAAAGGGTTATTCCTCCTAATCTTTTTCCATCTATAGATTAGTCTTATCCTGTGTCTCTCCCCAACAAGTTTTCTCCCTCTGCATCTCCTTTATATCGCAGATGCACACTCAAAGGCTTTTCCTCTTGAGCTTTAGCACCCACAATATCAATAAGTGTACATTTTTGTATAACATTAAACAAGACTAAAACAATAACAAAGGTTGTCCCTCCAACTACACTCAAAACAGAGTGATACTTCTCTATTATATACAATAGTTACAAAAGGCTTCTTTGTCTTAGGATACAACGTTCGACCCTTTCTTGGCCTGATTTACATTACAGTCCTCTCTTGGCCTTCTGGCCCTACTTGGCCCCCACACTCCTCTAGCTTCTCTTGGTCTCTTCCTATTCCTCCTTATAATGAATAACTTGTCTACAAGTTATATATAAAAATGGGATTATTAACCAGAGTTAGTTCAAATCCACAACTCCTTTAACAATCTCTAAATCTGACCTCTCTAGATCCACAAAACACTCCTATAAATCTGACTACCTCTAAAATATTTCTAACTCTCCAAAAATACTCTTGAGATCTCTCTTTTAAGAGAAGATTTGATTACATCAATTACTCACTTAATACATTTATTCTAAAAAATTATGAAAATACATTAATTTAAACAATTCCACACAATTAGGGAACCAATTCCCTTGGTAAATGAAAAGACCCTTCCTCTAGTCAAAATATATTTTGACTTGAAAGTGGGATGTTCCTGCATTATACTCCCGAGGTGAAAAAAATCATGGTCTCCTAACCATGTGCTGATGAAGCAAATCTTTTGATTTAGTTACCGGAGAATCCACAGTGAGAACAATTTTTTGCCAACGTTTCAAATCCCAACCGGGATCCATCATCAGGACCAAATGAATGCTTGATAGAAGAAGGGCTGGTTAGAGGGATAAATAGTAAAGAGGAGGGAAAATTAAGAAGGTCGGCTGTCATTTTTATTTGATGACAGGTCGGCCAATTTTATTTATTTTTATTTAATTAGTTCATTTTATTAATTTTTTTTTAAATTAAAATTAAAATTATTCTTATTATAAATTAGAATTAAAATAATTAATATAAATTATAATTGTAATTATTATTAACATAAATTAAAATTATCATTTTATAAAATTAGCCAAAATAATAATTTTATTATTATTAATATATAATAATTATACTAAGAATAATATCCTTGATTATAATAAATTATTATTAATATTATTAATATTAATACCTGGAGGGGATACCTGGAGTGAAATCAATTTACTCGAAAATCTAGAGCAAAGATAGCAAGAAGAGCTGCAGACCTTCATTTTCTAAAGAACTGTCGTGACAATAATCTCATTCCCCATTTGCACAAATTAATCATAGGTTACTCAACAGATATAACAACAAGGTGTTTTTTCAACTGAGCATGTCTCTAATAAGGGCAGAAATTAAAAAGGTTAGGGCCTCCCTGGATTATCTTGGACGCTCAACATTCTCTGCACACCTAAAACTAGCTAGCATCATCAACAAAGATCTATGGTCCAGTATTATGCAAGGGCAGCCCTGAAAGCCATTAATGAAGGATGAATCACTGAAAAACGTCAAGGAAAGAAATTGTCTAATTTATTACTCAGAACACATTATAAAGATAAAGCATTGAACATTAATTCATCTTTCAGCGTAGTTGGCAATAACAACATCCGTAACAACAAAGATAATGATAACCAGTCACAAAACGCAGGTGACTCTGGGCTCACGCGGGGTTTACCTTATAAGATGGGCAGGAAGGTTAAAAAATTACAGTTTCATGGAACACAAAATGATAGCACTACGCATAACAATAATGATACGCAGACTGCCCAAAATCATTCAAATAATTAGGTGGTCTTGGATTAGATTATATAGTGCAGAATTATATGAATGAACAGTTTTATGGAACACAGAACGAATGCATCCCAAAGGAGCGCACACAGGACATCCTAGTGAACAACACTTCGCATAACAATAATGCTGCCCAAAATTATATTTCAGGTGGTCTTGAATTAGATTATACAGCGCAGAATTATACGCATAATTCAGGAGTCACACATATAAATAGTGATGCGCAGAGGGATAATACTCAAAGCGCTGTTGACAATTCTCAAAGCACTGTTGGCATGATTTCTACACAGGAGCAGTATTTTAAATGTGAAAAATCGGTGTTAAATAGGTGTTCGGTGGCTTGACATAACCTGAGCCTCATTCAATATACACAGGGCACTGCGCATGAACATAACTATGATAACATTAGTGATAACTCAGCATTGAATGGATATGCGATGGGTTCAGAAAGCGGAAAAATTAGCAAGTTAGACAATGACAATTCACAAATGGAACAAAGCTCTGATTTAAACAGAATTAACAAAGGTTTAGAGAACGTTGGATCAGTCAGCACTACCGAAACAAAATTAAAAAGAAAAGTGGTAAATTTGTCCTCCCAGGAATTGGATCCCATAGCCATGAACATCCTCAGCAAGGGTCTGGGATTTGCAATTGCTCCGAAAAACCTTCCCATTGAAAAAATGATATGTAGCATAGAGGATGGGATCAACAACCTCTCCCCGGAAGATAAAGAAGCATTAAGGCAGGAGTTCTCCGTCATTATGAGGAAAGCCAAAGCTCCCAAAAGCAATCTGAGCAAAGAAGAACAAAGAGCCTTCAAAACCCTACGAAACAATGAAAAAATTGTGGTTCTTAAGGAAAATAAAGGAGGAGCAACAGTGATCTTGGATAAAGAAGACTATGTATGCAAAATGAATGAACACCTCAGGTGTGGGAGCTATAAGACACTAAGCAGTAATCCCATCCCCAAGATTATGAAAGAAGTGAAAAAGACAATTTTGGAGTCCAACCTTGAGGATAAATTAAAAAATAAATTGATCCCCGCCTGTGAAACCGTCCCTAGGATTTATGGGTTACCCAAAATTCATAAAGAAGGAGTTCCTCTTAGACCTATTGTTAATACCATTGGCTCCCCTACCTATGAGCTCGCTAAGTATGTAGAAAAAATCCTTAAACCCCTTGTCGGAAATACTGATTCCTTCATCAAAGACTCCCATGAATTTGTGAATATTATTAAAAATGAGAAGATGGAGAGTGATGAAATCTTGGTCAGCTTTGACATAGTGTCCTTATTCACCAAGATTCCTCTTGATTAAGCCATTCAAGCTATAAAAGATGTGACTGACCCGGGAACTGCAAGATTGGCTGAAATCTGCCTGCGGTCAACTGTTTTCACCTTCCAAGGAGTATATTATGAGTAGACATCTGGTGTGGCAATGGGTTCCCCCCTTTCACCAATCGTGGCCAACTTATACATGGAATACTTTGAGAAGAAGGCCCTGGAATCTTACCCTTTGAAACCAGCATGGTGGAAGCGATTTGTCGATGACACCAATATAAAATGAACACATGGTAAAATAGAGCTTGAAAAGTTTTTTATTCACCTAAATTCCATCTCTTCAGATATTAAATTTACTATGGAGCTTGAAGAAAACATGAGCATCCCATTTTTAGACATTCTCATCATCAGGAAAGATGATGGATCCCTTGGGCACAAGGTTTTTAGAAAGTCAACTCATACGGAAAACTACCTCCACGCTAAGTCCCACCATCACCTAGCCCAAAAGTTTGGTGTTCTAAACAATCTTGCTATCAGGGCCCTTAGAATTTGTGATGTTGATCATATAGATGAAGAAACGATGCATTTAGTCTCAACCTTTATGGGTTTAGGCTACAAAGAAAATGAGATTAAAAGAGCAATAAGGAAAGCAGAGAAAATGATGTTATCTCATGAACCTAAGGCCCGTGATCAGCCTCAGTGTGGTAGGGTTTTTCTACCTTATATTCATGGAGTTACGGATAAGATTTCTAAGATCCTAAAGAGGAATAACATAAGCACGCAATTCTCTGCCCCTGGAACCATTAGGCAAGGCATGAGATCTGTCAAAGATAGTATTGATAATCATCAGCTTAAAGGGGTCTATAAGATAGATTGCTCATGTGGAAAAAGCTACATCGGTGAAACAGGTCGCTCCTTGAAAACTAGACTGAAAGAACATGGAGCTGATATTAAGAATGAAAGGTCTCGTACTTCTGCCCTGGCAGAAGACTCCTCAAAAACTAAACACCACATCTGTTTGGAAAGCGCTTCAATTATCTCTAGGGAGGAGCATCATCATAAGCGAAAGATCAGAGAAGCTCTTGAGATTATCAAACACCCTCATAATCTCAACAGAGACAATGGGATAGAGATTAGTGGAAGCTAGCTTCCCCTAATCAGAGAAATTAAGGTAACCAACCCTTCCTAGTTTAGCCCTCCTTTCTAATCTAAATAAATTAATAACCTAGGTTTATAAAATTAAAATAATAATAATTATAATTACTCACGATAATAATGATT